>JAMRYI010000716.1:0-82671 GCA_029231635.1 Ditylenchus weischeri | reverse complement strand
GTAATCTTAACAAAAATCAACAATAACTTAAATCTCATGCATGGTTATCATTGCCATTCAACCTTATTTATTTGGACAAGTGGTTATATAGGGATATTTAGAGGGATATGGCAGTTCGTTTTATAGTAGTAAAAGAAATGCCATCTCATGATTCTAAACTCTTCTGCTGTGACCAGTGGGCTTATACTGCATGGGACCTTATGTAGTTTGGGGCTGGGGCACCATTTTTTTGTGATTTTAGTTTTTAGTTTTTGGAATTTAACGAGCGCAGAATGTATGAGTTGTGGAAGTTGATTGAAGACTGTTTCCATGCACTTAAGAATAAAGATTTATGTTGCAAAATAGCTTGATTTTTCGCAAAATCACAAAAATGGGTGCCCCAAACTACATAAGGTCCCTGCATGTCTCGGCTGGTTGGAGGAAGGCTGCCTGCCAGTGGTAATTATAGCTCAAAATGCTGCATACGTGGTAGAAACACCGTAAAAAATATTAGGCTATTATCAAAAAAAATGTTGAAAAGTGCTTGTGCTCACTTGTAGTTGGACTAAAATCGCGCAAAAACATAATTGCCATAGTAGCTCCAGTGTTTTACAAAGGTTTGCTAACACACTCCTGAGTACATATTTTGTATTTTTGGCCTGTATAATACTGTTTGCAGTCAGCTGGACGGCTAGTTGGTTAGTTGTGACGACTTCAGCTTCCCTTTTTTGATTATTTCTCTTGCCTATATACTCGGATAGAGTCGCGTACCCTTGATCACTGACGACCAACTCTCTCCCACATGATTTTAGTCGTGTCATATTATCGGAAAAAGATAAAGCAAACTCTTTTGAGTTTGAAATCCATTTATTTCCCATAGCATAAAAGGCTAGATGGGTGTCTGTGATTTCTAATCACTTGCCGAGCATTTCTAATTATGCCTGTTTGAGCTGATTAAGCTTGGATTAGACAGTTTTTCTCATTCTGCTAGCGATGTAACGGAATTTCGATGTTTCATTTTTAGAGCTGAGCTGTTGCAAATGATTCTGTGGAAGTTGATTTGCAAGACGGTTTGTGGTCTTTGCTGTGACGATTTTAGTTGTTGCAGATGAACGAGGAACTACAGAAAAATTATGATTGAAGGTGCTGCGTTAGGACAATACGAAATAAATTTTTTTTGACGCAAATTGATCTTTTTTATTTTCCAGTTTTTTTTTTGTTATACTCTTTTTTTTCTTTTCCAAGGACGGCCAATCTTTTCCGTTAGTTAAGCTTTGCATTATATCATCCATAGGTGTAGATCATATTGACTGTTTGTCACTTATGGCCACTCTTTCTAGAACTTTTTCTATTTCTTCTATTTCTTTAACTATTTCTATCTTTTTTCGGTTTCTTGGGCATTTCAAGGCTCTAGTTAACTGCATATTTTGTGTGCTAAGATGGTCAATGTGTTTGGGATTAATTGATTTTGTAGTATTCGTCGAGAACATTTATGTATTCTTGACTAACTACAAGCGATCTGTCTGCCACTTCTGACAACTACCTCCGATTGGTGAATCAGCAGACCACAAATAATCGCAATCACTAATGACAATATAAAGGTTCTTTGACCTTGTCATAGCAGTAGTAGTATTTCTTTTTGTTCAACACAAACGAGCTTTGTTTGTGTTTAGTAGTTCTTATAGTAGGCATTTTCACTGTATCTGATTGCTCACACGTGATTTCCGGGTGTGACCGCATCGCTACGCTAAGCGTGATCACTGGTTACTCCATGATCCACTATAGTAGTCCGGAACGATCCTAGACCAAAGAAGTCTAAATTGTGGTAGATTATGTTTCCCATGTTTGGAGAGAGCTGATACTTATCACCGACCGCTATTATTTTTGCTGTACTATTTTTGAATAAGCTTTTTATTGAAAGCTCTCTGCTCTAGCTGTTGGTGACTGTATTATTAAAATACTTTTGTCATATAGTATAGTAACTTTAAAAACTTGTTCAAAAAAGAAAAACTTGTTCAAGATTTTCTATTATCATATCTATTAGATGTTTTGTCTCTGGAATTACAGCAATAAGGACTTGTTGATTTCTTTGGATTAAATAATATATAAAGCTTAAGTTAACATGAACAATTTTCCTGTCCCTGCTACCGCTTGCACTTGTAATTCCCAAAAAAAATATAGTTTTGCCAAGCAATTACGGAGAAGACCAACAAAATAAAGAAAAGGCCTAATTTGCATTGGACCAATTTGAAAAGGCCCAATTTGAATTTTGCCTCGATTTGAAAAGGCCCAATTTGCATTGGCCTGTTTGAAAAGGCCCAATTTGCATTACCATTGAAAAGGCCCAATTTGCATTGGCCCATTTTGAAAGGCCCAATTTGCATTGGCCCATTTGAGGCCCAATTGGGTCAATTTGAAAAGGCCCACTTATTAGTCTATTTTGAAAAGGCCCAATTTGCATTGGCCCAATTTGAAAAGGCCCAATTTGCATTGGCCCAATTTGAAAAGGCCCAATTTGAATTGGCCCATTTGAAAGGCCCAATTTGCATTGGCCCATTTGAAAAGGCCCAATTTGCATTGGCCCAATTTGAAAAGGCCCAATTTGCATTGGCCCAATTTGAATTTGGCCCAATTTGCATTGGCCCAATTTGAATTTTGCCCGATTTGAAAAGGCCCATTTATTGGCCCATTTGAAAAGGCCCAATTTGCATTGGCCCAATTGCATTGGCCCAATTTGAAAAGGCCCAATTTGCATTGGCCCATTTGAAAGGCCCAATTTGCATTGGCCCATTTGAAAAGGCCCAATTTGCATTGGCCCAATTTGAATTTTGCCCAATTTGCATTGGCCCAATTTGAAAAGGCCCATTTGCATTGGCCCAATTTGAAAGGCCCAATTTGCATTGGCCCATTTGAAAAGGCCCAATTTGCATTGGCCCATTTGAAAGGCCCATTACCATTATTTGAAAAGGCCCATTTGCATTGGCCCAATTTGAACAATTTGCATTGGCCCAATTTGAAAAGGCCCAATTTGCATTGGCCCAATTTGAAAAGGCCCAATTTGCATTGGCCCAATTTGAAAAGGCCCAATTTGCATTGGCCCAATTTGAATTTTGCCCGATTTGCATTGGCCCAATTTGAATTTTGCCCGATTTGAATTTGGCCCAATTTGAAAAGGCCCAATTTGCATTGGCCCAATTTGAAAAGGCCCAATTTGCATTGGCCCAATTTGAATTTTGCCCGATTTGAATTTGGCCCAATTTGAATTGACTCAATTTGAAAAGGCCCATTTCTCTCCTCCCCATCTTTTTTGGTCTTTTTAAGCGTGATCAAGTACCTATTTTGGTTTAATTAGTTTGGTTGTGCAAGGCAAGTGGTTGTCTTGTGGCAACCGATTTTTTTTTGAAAACCTAGCTTTCTAGTAAGAGAAATGTTAGAAAACTTTGTTTTTGCCGTTTTCAGCGTATAAAAATTTCTCAGGAGACGTTTAAAAACTTCTCACAGTTAACTAAAAAAGGGCCCCTCCAGCCTGGAGGCTGCAGGTACATATCGTGAAATATCACATAAAAGATGATAAAAAGTATATAATGTAACAGTGAAAAAATTAACAGATGATTGAAAGATAATTAAATATTTGAAATAAAATCAACAAGGGGCAATAACAAGGCAAATTTGCACCCGATTCTGCATCAGCGCAAACCCACCAAAAAGTCAAGCCACGAAGTCTTTTTAACACAAGACTTTCTAGCCAAGCCAATTACCTACGAACGTATACGTTAAACTAATCCTGTGCATTTATTTTATTTCATGTTCGCTTTTTCATATAGAGTAAATGAATTTGTTGACAAAATCATTTTGTTTTGATCAGGATGTCCAACTTACATATTTTAAGATTTTTTCAATTATTGAAATAGATTCAATTATGCTACAAATTAATGAGCTATTTATTACATGAATCATCTTTTCGATGTTTTTGGCTGAAGATGTAATTTTTTGGTCCTCTTTTTAATTTTTTTTTGATAAGCCACCAACACCCCCAAATGAGATGCGCGCACTCACTACCTTAGACATGATTCCGAGAAAGACTCTTGATCAAATAGAGTCTATTTTTTCTACGGCATATGTTGAAAAAAAAGATAAAACAGCCAAGAAATTGTAAAACACCCAAAAAATCAGACGTTTATCCAACCTTTGACAAAAATTTGATTTTTCGCACGCCGCTGGTATTTTTATTATATTTGATCTCTTTGTCTAAAATGTTGATTTCGTTATTAACAAATCCAGTAAGCCAAACACAATCCAGGCTAAACACATGTGTGTCTGAACCATTGAGCCAGTGTGTGGGTGGCAAACACAAACATCTCAACTTGTGTGTCTGTCTGGCTCTAGCCAACTCCCACCAGTCAATCCAGCTAAACCAAACCAACAAAAATCAAGTCAGAGAGAGAAATCCATTTTCTTTTTAATTGATTCCTCACTTACTACTTGCTTCCTTGAACACTTTTTCAAGGAAATTTTGCTGTTTTAGAAATATGAGTAATTTCCCGGTGGTTAGGGCTAAGTCATCGGTATGCTTGCCCAGGATGCGCGACATTCCTAACGAGGGAGTTGTCACTCTATCTAGGTTGGTCTTTTAAAAATATTTATAGTTGACATGAATTTTGTCCTACGAAAAATTTTACGCACTTTTTTTCCTTCAAAATAATGTCTATGCTGTTGTGGTCGGGTATTGCTCCATCCTTCAAAGTTTCCGTATTTTGGCTCTAGTGAAGCGTTGAAGGAGAACTGGAGGAGAATTTTTTTTTAATTAACTTTAAAAAAGTTGACTTAAAAGGAACGGACAGCTTGGGTGACTAAACATTTCTTTGATGCACGGCGCAGTGAATAAGCGATAGTGTTTGTTGGCGTAAAATGGTTAGCAGGTTTGACTCTAGTTATTTTGCTTTGTTTGAACAATTCTTACACGTAGATCATAAATTTCTAACTTTGAAAAGCCAAGATCTGGGTGAAGTTTAGACCGTAACCGATTTTGCGAACGGTTTCGTAACCAGCTCTAGTAAAGCTATCTTTTGGTATAAAACGTTCTTTGACAGGCCGCGGTCAGGTCGTGCCTTTCCCGTGTTAGAAGTAATTTGACTTTTCGACGTCAAATTCGGAACCAGTGACCCCAATTACCCCTAGACATTGGTCAAACAAGCCGAAACAACTAGCGTGCTCACAAGCGAGTTCGACCCTGAGAACTATTTTGGACCAACAAACACTAATGTTTCGGAGAAACAGAGAAACTAAAGGAAGTATCGAACAATCCGGGTTTTGCCTTGGTCCTCCCTGTGGCTTAAAGAAAAATAAGTACACAAGGGGGACAAAGGCAAAACCCAGATTGTTCGATGACCTCATTATATTTTTCTCATCACACTTTTATAAGTAAATCGACCACGCTGAGCACGAATAGGCGGAAATTTGAAAATGCTCAAATCCCTGATATCATGGATTTTTGCGATTTTTGCACATAGACGGGATACCGCAAATTTTTTTGCGCAGTCTGTGCACAAAACTGAAATGTGCAAACTCTGCAAAAAAAATTCTCTGAAACATGATTTTAAAAGCTTTTACGGGGGTCTCAAATCAACCGTATTCAGAGTGTTAAGGGAAATTCTAGTCACACAAGTTGCCCGCTCTCTTTAATGGTCAAAGCGTTTTTGGCATGCCAAAACTTCTATTGGCTGCTTACAATGGAGTGGGTTGTTATCACTCTTGAATTCTATAAAGTAATTTCATCTATTCTCACGGTCCTTTGACCAAAAATATAACTTGGTGGAAAAAATAAGAAATTAAAATCGGTCTACCGACTTCGGACCTCGACTTCCTATCTCCATTTCAAGCTAGCCTTTAAACCTTTAACAAAATAGACTAAAAAATTTTTAGAGTGACATCAGTGCCCAATTTGTCAAACATGCATGTGGGGGCCTATTACCAACCTAGCACTCTCTACCCTTATCGTCGGGATTGGTCTTCGGTTAGTGATTTTTAAAATTCACCATAAGACATCGTCAGTGTGACAAGTTACCAGATGGCTTATTAGAGGAAATACGGTAATCTACCATGTAATCTTAACAAATCACGATTTTTACGCACATCAATACTGCTAAAAATAGTCGATATGTTATTTTGTAGGGAAATTAAAGAGATTTCCAATTATGCATTGATTGCTATTTTTGCATTGAATTTTTTTTCGATTTCACAACCACTTTCCTCAAATTTACTTTGATTTGACTAGAAATCGACACTTTTATGTTGATCATAAGCGTAGTGCGTAGAACAGACAAATTTATCTGAACCGATGAATTCATCTATCAAATAAAAACCGATCGATTTTATCTGTCAGATTTTTCTTAAAGGACTATACTCGCGGTGGTCTGGTGGGTCAATTCAAAAAATTTTCCTAATCATTGATCTTCTGTTCGGATTTTTTAACTTGGTTTCTAACAAAACTACTCCTAAAATTAAATTCTAGGCCTTGTTTTGTTAGAAACCAAGTTTAAAAATCCAAACAGAAGATCAATGATTAAGAAAATTTTTTGAATTGGCGGAGACCCACCAGAGCACCGCGATCATGGTACTTTAAGCATCAGATCTGCGGAAAAGTCCTTCATTCAACCTAAAGAGCACTTTGTGATGGGTCACAAAATTTAAATACAGTGCGTTCCATAACTTTACGACCGCCAACTTTTTGGCCAATATCTGCTGTTTATGAAAGTTCCTGTAAGTTATGAAACACACTGTATTTATAAAAATTGAAAAAAAATTCAATGGGTTTCACATAACAGCTTTTTCGGTGTGGGGGGATTGGTTGGGCGGTGAGGTGTATATCAAAGTAGCTTTTTGGAAGGGGGGGGTGGTCTTTATATCATAGTAGCGTCGATTTTTCTTTTGAAAAAGTTTGTTTTGAAACTCATTAAAAATTATGGTAATTTTTATAAATAAAAAGTTTTGCAACATCAATCAAGAACTGTTCGCCACTTGATATAATGAATGTAATTGTATGCATTTTAAATCAATTTGATTGCTTTCTCCAGTATTTATTCCGGTGACACTTTTTCTTGACCTTAGCGCTGGCGCCCGGCACTGATTTTTTCGGAATCGGCGCCCTTTTTTTTTTTTTGTCGTGCAACTATGATCGATAGGGACCAAGCATTACTCTGCACACCATGCCCTTATTTGGTTGTCCGAAAATATATAAAAGATTTTTATGACTGAGTCGACTTTGTGACCCTCTTTCCAATTACCAATGTGATTTTTTTGAACTGTCTAGGAGGCAGTTGTTCACGGCATGCGGATTCTTATTGTTAGAGCGCTCAAAATCTGTTTCACTCTAATTTTTGAAAATTTCGCCTGGATTTGGTATCCGGAAGTGAATTTCAATTAGATGGATTGGGTCTTCAAAAAGGGAGAGATGAAAACAACAAAAAAATTCCACTAGTAGCATTTTTTGAAAACTATACAAAGGCATTTATTGCTGTGGTTCTATTGCTGACTTTTTTGACGATTTTGATCAAGCAATCGATTGAATCTTAAAATTTTATGACAAATTTACATGCTCAAATTTTTATTTGCAGTATGATGACTGGCACCACGACAACTATGTCAGCAGAGCCCCCTTGCATTGGGTCGACCGGCGGTACAATGCCAGGCGATATGCGCACACTGATCCCATTCCCCACTCACTACATCTGGCCACATCTGCCGCTGGCTACCCAACCTTTTGGGAGCGCTATAAGTGGTACAACGACTACTTAAATCCCAGTTACTGGAGAAAGCATAGAGACCCCAATTATGACCGACCTCTGTGGGACTCTGCTAGAATGCACCAACTGGACACCAGAAACCAGAAACAGGCCATCAATATGTACCGTCAAGGACTCATCAGTTTTGACTATTTGGTGGGACTTTTTATTTTCGATAAACGGCGAATATTTTTTTAAATATTTTTAGTTATTTTTAGCTGAAACTTGTTTCAATTATTGGCTGAAACCTAGAATTTTATTGGAAGGTGGAGGCGTTTGACAAAAAAAATCGAAAATACGATTGGGGTTGTGGAATCAAACGTTTGATTTCGAACATTGTTCGAAATATTCGACATTATTTCTAACGTTCGATTTCCAACCGAGCTCTTGAACGCAAGGTTGTCAGGGGTAGTCTTATTTCGAACCGACGGTTAATTGCTGGGTTTGTAAGCACTTTTTCAACAGGCTGTATAATCTTCCTTTTTGCGTTTCAGACATTTTTTTTGAACCGTTTTATGCAGAAAGGCAAAATCTACAAAACAGTTCAAAAAAATGTCTGAAATGCAAAAAATGAAGATTTTACAGTTTGTTGAAAAAGTGCTCACAAACCCAGCAATTAACCGTCGGTTCACTACCATTGTCTTCAAAAATGGAATGGAAAATGCATTATTTCAGGCAAAAATGGATCCCATTCCATTCCACTTTCAAAGTGGAATGGAATATTCGGCGCTACCGGAGTATACCCCCAAATGAAATTTTTTTGAACTTTTTCAAAACACCATTTTAACCATTTTTAAGCATTTCCTACACGTTGAACACGATAAAAAAGGTGTTTTCACCTACTTTTTCTATAAAAGTCGATTTTTAAAATCTTGAATTTTGGTATTTTTAGTTGATTTCTGTTTATTATAACTTAGTAAATCAGATGTTGAAGGTACCTTAGCCCCAAAAAGATGGAATTTGAACATAGTTTTGTTAACTGGGGCCTACCGCATAAAGAAACTCTGGTATGCATACATTTTTATGCATCCAGAGTCACTTTCGAGTGATTTGCGTCTAAGGTATGTGGGTGTGCGCATCTCAACCCCAAGCAACCAAGCCTATACTCCGGTAGGGTCGAATATTCCATTATATTCCACTCTATTTTCAAAATAAATTCCAGTCATTTTAATTGTTCCATTCATTCCATTCTGTTCCGAATGTGTGATATTATGTAATCTACTGGCATCCATACATTTTTTTCCTGGTTGTTTGATTGAAAATCTCATCCTTAAGTATGAATAAGCTTTTGGACCAGGGCTCCCATCGAAATTTTTTGAAAATCAGCGAATTTATTTATAAAATCAGCAATCAGCACCAAAAATCAGCGAATTTTCGAAAAGTACCTTTATTCGCCGTAATAATTACTTTATTCACCGTTAAATTACGGCGTTATTCAACAACAAATCATCACCACAATGCTAAACATTATATTTTTTACCTCCTCGAATTTCAGTTAACAAGCTTCTATCATTCAAAAGCATCTGGAACATTTCAGTGCCCGAAAAATCAAAATTGACATTTGTTTGAAGAAGACATTTAACTGTTTCGGGCTTCAGCCCTAAACACTTTAGAAAACATAACAAACGCTGAAGCAATTAAGAAAAAATTGAGCGAAAAATAGGAAAACGACAAAACATTGATTGAAATGTGAATGAACAGAGGCGCCAATTCAAAAAAACGAATATAATTCAAAAATCATCGAAAATCAGCGAAAATTATCAAAATCAGCGAATATCAGCGAATCAGCGAATTTATTTTTTCATCAGCACTCCGGCCTCAAAATCAGCGAATCGCTGAGAAATCAGCGAGGATGGAAGCCCTGTTTTGGACCCAAAGTTAGGATATCATTAGGTAGTTTTGTGGCTGTTTTGATAGGTTTTGAATAAAATATACTGTTCCACCTCTCGCATATCATACTCGATGTTTTATTCAATATCTCTCACAAAACTATTACAATGTACAACTATTTGAGAATTCAAAAGCAGAAACTGTGTTTTGTTCCGGTGTGTTCTTGTAGCCAGGCCAGCGAGGAAATTCGCTCCACTGGTGCACTCGTTGCAGGAACTGTCAGGACTTCTAGTGCCAAGTCAAAATAGATTCGTCAAATTCGAAGGCTTCCTCATTTCCTGTAGTGACCTCATCATCTTCTTCTAGCCAAATTGGATCAACCATAGCTAAAAGCTTGATTACAGAGTGAAGTTATTTGGTCAGCGAAAAAGCAAACCTTCAGCATTTTCTTTGAACGCATTGACCATATTGCTGCCACCATCAGTAACCACTTTATAGATCTGCTTGAGGGAGAGCCCGTAATCTGCCAGAACATCTTCAACTTCACGGTGTACCATAGAACTAGTATGCGATCCGTTCAACTTGCTTAATCCAAGAAAGTAGCGTTTCAGAGTCGAATTTCCACCACAATAATGAAGTGTCACACCTAAAAAAAGGTTGCTGGTTAGTTAAATCGTAGAGGAATTAACTAATACAAGGAATTTCATTTACCGAGATATGAATTTCACCAAATATCGCAAGTGATCGAACATCTTTGTCGCATGTCCTCAAATTGTCTGCGCAGTAGCTCTTTGATTCGTTCAAACACCTTGACGACCAGATTCTTCAGTGTAGCAAAGCTTGATGGCAACTGAAAACACATGATAAAGTTGACGAAAATAAGCTAACTAGTTACCAAGAAGTTAGGATTAAGCTCACGGAACAATTTGCGAACCAAAGGATTCAGAAAGCGATAAAGAGCAATAGAAGTTCGGCAAAAAATAAGCAACTAGAGTACGATAAAGATTCAAAAGAAAAGAACAATTCAATAATAACCATCCCCCTAAATAATTGGACAGAGGCTATTCCATATTCCAGTTGAATATGGAATGTTCCATATTTTATTTTTCAAAATGGAATGGAATATAATGGAATAATTCCATTTCGCTTTCAAGACAAAATGGAATGGAATATGGAATATTCCATTATGGAAGTGGAATGGAATTCTATTCCACTTCCATAATGGAATATTCCATATTCCATTTCCTTTTTGGAAACACTGAACACTACTACCCTTGACAACCCTATTTCGATCGAAAATTTTCGAAAACCAACCTGGATTCGAACGTTCAATTCGAAAATTTCGAACGTTTGAACAGAGATAAATTTTTTTTTCTGCCTTCTTCTGGTTCGAAAGTGCCGGAAGGTGAAAGTATGAAGGAAATTATATTTCTGACTTACTTCATACTTTCACCTTCCTGTGATATATTTTGCAAAGATGTTGCAACAAATAATACCTCGTTAGAAGCTAGAATCGAAAGGCTACCTGATAGTGTACAAACTTTAAAAAAATGTTTAGATTTGAAAAAAGAATGCACTTTTGAGACGAAAAGAAAGCACTTTCGGGCCAGAATAAGGCGAAAAAAATACTTGTCCATTGAACAAAACATTGAAAGGTAGCAAGTTGCTTAATATGCGTAGGCAAATTATCGAATTTTTTGTTGAGTTTTTCGTGCTGCGTGATCATTGCATACATGAAGTTAGGGTTGGCCCCTCGTCGTGATTTTCGATGCGGGGAGGGATAAAGGACGAGAGCCAACCCTACATGAAATTAAAAAATATATTTTCGAAAAAAATTTCCACCATGTAACCCACCAGAAAGGTTTATAGGATAATGTATTGGTCGCACACTTTTAAGCCTACGATTGGTGAGGAAAACACAACTCAAATACCGTGCAAGCTTCATTTTTTTAATTTTTCTAACCGTTGCCAGTCAAAAATGTTTCATGACTGTGAAAAAAATTTCTAAAAAAAATTATAAGCTGGGCGCTGGCATTGCAGGTGTCGTGAGCCAAAAATTTGGGGTTGGTGCACGGTGCTTAGAATTTTCTTAGTGCGAACGTGAAAAATATCTTGCAGTGCTGACAGTGCCGCATTGGAAATAAAATCAAATGAAATTACTATCAAAATTATTTTAGGACAAAAAGTGGATAGAGCCGTGGGCTTTGGGCAGAAAAGAAAAGGATTGGAGTGATGTGTATTCACCAGCTAGTAAGTTGTGCTTGCATATTTTCACCTTAAGAATTGAGTTATGCCCTGTCAAATTCAGGCCGTTACGGATCTCGTCGCTACTTCTACGCTTTTGCCGGTTAAACTCACCAACTTTACGGCTCATTTTTTATGGCCCAATACACTGCCAATGACAAGCCCAGACTAAATTTTGTTCTGTATACTGTAATTTTTTTTATATTTCAAGCGGTTTCATTTACATAGATTTTTGAAGATAAATAAAGTATACATTGTCTGTAGTTGAGCAATTTTAATATTCTTGTTTGCAGATACAGTCTGCTCTCGATAATCCGGCACCAGAATTGTTTAAGCGGCAGTGGATATAGCTTCGGCACCAGGCAAGCACCGGCGCTCCGCCGCTTAGCCGGCGCTTAAACAATCCTGACCGGCACTCCTGGGGACCAGCCTGGGGCTCCGGTTTGTCGTGAGTGTCGGTTTATCCAAAGCATCATTTCTTAAGTTTATCAGTTTATTTCGCACAGTGTTTGTCGTGGAATACAAAAATGGTATTCTACGATAATTTTAAAAAGTCTTTTGACTTTATTTTAGGTAGGATTGTGTTGTTTTGTTTTCCCTCGTTTGTTTAGAAAAAATAAAGCCAAGTTTGGCTTAGAAACAAACACACCAGAAATTTAACAGTGAATAATTTTTATATATCTTAAAACTGCAAAAATTTGCCTTTTTAAAGGCAGACAACTACTCCGCCCCCCTGGTCTTACCAAACAGGTAGTCCAAACCAGGCGGGACGTAGTTTATACAGAATGGTATTCATCAAGGGCCCAAGCTTCGTTCCCCAGTTTTGCTCGCTTTTGTGTTTCCTTTTTGGCAAACAAAACGAGGTACTCCTGGGGAACGAAGCCAGATGGCCAAGTTAGTGGTTTGAAGATTAGCAAAATATTGGAATTTTGTGGGCTAATTTGCCCGAAAAAGAAAAAGTAAAGGCTTATGCCAGATGGCAGAAAAGATCGAAAAAATATATGACAATAAAAGATGTTTTTGGCTTCTGGTCTTATATTTTAAAAAATATCGCGATGTTCGCGAAAGTGTTTTCAAAACTACACCTCAACTTTTTTAACATCGTCTGTAAATACTACTTCTGATTTCTTTTTGAAGATCTGTTAGATACTTTTTGTTCGGTATTAAAAAGTATTAAAAAGACATAAAATTCAAGATTTTAATGTCAAAACCTAACAATATTGAAAAAGCAATGATACAATTCGAAAGCTTAGACAATTCTGCACAATATATGCATTGTTCAGAATTCAAAATACCAACCTTTTGCATTTACGCAGGCACGCATTCTTTTCCGCCAACCTTCAACCGCCGAGGCGAGCAAATTTACATCAATTTAATTGATTTTCTGCACCTTGTATGATATATACATTTTTAAGGCAAAGATACCTGACTAAACTCTAAAACATATGCGCTGGAATTTTTTTTTTGTTTAGTTCTACAAAAAGATATGACCATTTTAATGAGAGTCTTTTTTAAGGACAAAATCCGAAAAATATGGAAAAAGTTAAGGGAACTGAAGATAACAATCATTAAAACAGTCAAATCTTTTCTTGGGCTCAAGGAAACTATTTCGTTAACCACTCATTTTCTCATTTAGCCACGAAGACCAGCTTTCGAATGACAACTAACGGGTGACCAAAAAGTTCGGTGCGGCTGTTCAAAGCCTTATCTCTAATCATTTTTATTTTTATGTTTAAAAAACGTTAATACAATTTTGTAGCACTGTTCTTTCTCTTTCAAATGACATATCACGGGTTTATTTCACTCAACAAAGTGACCATCATTTGCATCAATACATAAACGGAGACAATTCGGAAAGTTGTCAATAGCCTTCTGGATCGTCTCCTGTGGAATTGCATCCCATTCTCTCAGCAGGGAAGCCTTCGGGGCAGGTGAGTTGGGCGGCCAGTCACCTTTGATAGCGGCGTTCTCGCCCCAGTGAGAGTCAACCTTGATAAAGTCGGGGAAGTGCTCTTCAATCCAGTTCTGAGTTTCCACGTTTCCAGTCTCCAGCTTTATGCGAAAGTGCCCCATCTTGTTGGATGGTCCACTCGCCGTCCATATTCTCTTCAGCCCACGGGAGAACCGTGCCTTCAGGCATCTGGCGGTATTCTGGGCCGTCCACCTTCACTTCATTCGGCACAAAGATGAGTGGACTCTTGGCGTCGTAGGAAACCCCTGCACAGACCATCACTTGCTGCGGCTTCTGAGTTCTCTCAACGAACTTGAGCTCAAGAGGTAATGGATTGGCGCTTCATATTCTAAAAAATGAAATAATTTTACGAAGGCAGAATCAAGCACAGTCATTTTGAGAATTGCGGGCTTGCTCGATGTCGAACCACTTTTCATATGTGAAGAGGATGTTTCGATGTCGATTGGTAGAAAAGGAACGGACCAACTTCCGGCAGCGTTCCAATCGTTTTGTTTTGGCGGAGTCGTTGAGCTGAGAACCCTCAGCAATCTTCCTGGACTTCATTTGGAAGATATCTTCGATGATTTTTCGAACAGATTCACGCCCAATCCTAAGCTGAGTGGCCAATTTTCTGGTGAAGTCGGACTGACTGTAAATATGCCCTTCCTCGTGGTCATTGCAGTAACAAATTCTGTCAGCAATCGATTGGATGTTTTCATCGGTTGTAGCAGTTGCTGGGCGTCCGCTTCTTGGTCGATCGCGGCCCTCGAGACATTTTGATGTGAGGTGTTGAGCCTTCTCGCCATTTCCATCACCATGCAGCCTTGCTGATGGAGATGCACAATTGCAGGACGTAAATCGAACATGTTTAAAAGATTTTGTGACGAATGATATGCCACCCGAAAGAGAATTTTCCGCGCTACAAGATGGTATCAAAAGATACGACATATGATAAAAACCGAGATAAAAGAAAGGCTTTGAAAACCCGCACCGAACTTTTTGGTCACCCGTTAATTTGCATATAACTACTATGCAGGGTGCTGCAAAATAATTAAATTGATGTGAATTTGCTCGCCTCGGCGGTTGAAAGTTGGCGGAAAAGACTGCGTGCCTGTGGTAATGCAGATGGTTGGTATTTTGAATTTTGTAAAATGTATTTTGTGCAGAATTGTCTAAGCTTTCGAATTGTATCATTGCTTTTTTAATATTTTCAGGTTTTGTCTATGTCAGGACTTATGCCGCACCCTGTATTATATAAAACAGTATTACGATTTAAGAAATCGAAAATAGTATTATTATTTTAGATGTTATAAAAGGTTGAGGCAAAAAGTTAAAGATGAGTTTTCCGTGTGATTCCAGTGTTTTTTTTTACAAAGCAACAAAAATGACAAGCACTAACCAATTTTAAAGAAATTGGTTAGTTTATTATGTTTCTGGGTAAAGCACTCGAACAATTTGTCATTTCAACTAAGAATGGCAAGCAAAAATATTGAAGAAAATTTAAAAAATATAAAAAAATTTGACGGGGATTTGAAAAATGTTGCAAAATATGTTGCTGCCGGTTTATCAAGAGTAATTTAATTGGGCGGAACCGAGCTTAAGGTCCGGATTATGGAGAGTGACGGTGTATCGAATGTGAACTTTGCGGACTTTCTCTGTTGGCCAACCAATTTTCACCAAAAGTGCCGTTTTACTGGGAGTACCGGTTTATCGAGAGTGGACTGTATTTGGAAAATTTTAACATTAAAATAGGTTCATACAGTCGACTCCTTCAATAAAACCAGGTTTAAAATAATGCATTAAACGTGGAAGTCACACTTTTAAATCCTTAGCATTATCGCGTAGATCAGGATCGAACATGTTATCAAGCTCCACCGAATGTTTTCATGAATATAGATATTAAGGGGTCTGAATGAAGTAACTGTTGTTTCGTACAAATCATCGTTTTTTTCAACAAATTATTTTTGAACAGCAGATTTATTTTAAATTCATTTTCATGCACATCGAATTTATTTATTATACGAAACACACAGCTCCAGGAATAAACATTTTACACAACTTAAACTTTTTCTTCCTCGGTTGTTTTTTCTTTCGGAGAATCAGGTTTCGTCGATTTCAACAATGCTCGTAGGACCACCAATAGCTCTTCCGTTGTTGCAATAACTAAAATTAAGGAAAGCAAACTTTGGCATAACATGGCCGCTTACTTTTTGCAAACTTCTCGGCACAAGTTCAATCAATCGATGACGGTGTGCTTGGTGAGCTTCAATTGCTGATACATATGCTTGGTACCAAATCACGGCAATTTATTAATTAACCTATTTTCTGTTGAAAACTAAAATTCATTAAGAGATTTGTGGGTAAATATTGCTAAACTACCGTGTTTTTAAGAATCGATCTCCAAAGTTGGAATCTTTGAGAGTTTTGAACTAGCCTTACCAATTCTCCTTATGAGTTAAATTGATGTGCATTGCGGAACTGGTTCACAATGTGCGCCACATTTTACACTATTTCATTAATCTACACTTTTTCACATTTTTTGCCACATTTTAACATGGAAAACTATTTCTTATGCTTTATTTTTGCACTTCTGTTTACAATTTGCTTAAAATTTTTAGTGGCATGGAGGTTCTCAAAGGTCTCAATCTACGTCGTTTGCTCCGTTTACTCGATTCAAAAAGCGACGAAGAATCGTTGCATTGGCTCCAAGCCGTTGGTCTTCTTCACTCTAAACGTAAATGTCCATCCTGTCAAGAATATATGAAGTTCTGTCTGCGTGATGTCCATGGCAATGGGAAGGATAGTTTGCTATGGCGATGCTCAAGAGAAAGTGCACAAAACATACAACTGTGGGTTTTTCAAGGGCACTTTCTTCGAAGAACATAAGTTGCGAATGAAGGAGGTATATGTTGGATGTCACATGATAGTCATGACTTTTATGTTCACGTATTTAGATATTCATCTTCTCCGACTTAAAAGAACTTGGAGAGAGACTTTCGTAGAGAAGATGGTGATTATAAATTTAAAAAAGAAATCCATTTTTATTCTTCTTTATTATGCATTACTTAAAGAACGACACTCGGCAAAAAATCGACGGCATTGTATCGGAAGCTCTTCTTGGACATCTGTGTTGAACTCTTCCTCCGGAATCCCGTAAGAGTTGGTGGCTCAAACGTTGTGGTTGAATTGGACGAATTGGACATTAATAAAAAAAGTGTAAAATGTGGCGCACATTGTGAACCAGTTCCAAGCATTACTCAATCTTCTCTCAGATTCTCTGTCAAATATTCTCTTTATAAAAGTTTGCAAGGTTATAATCTATCAAGAATAATAGAAAACAAACAGCTACAAAAATGAATAACAAATCAGTAATTTACAGCAAAGGCTTTGCTCTCCTATCAATACCAAACTTCCAAAAGCCACTAGAAATTTTCCTATCCTCACACTCATTGGGTTGCAGGTTAGCCAAGCCCTGAGTGACCACCACAGATGCACTCTTTGTCCTTCTTATTTTTTTATAAGGATGTCTTGAATGGTTGACTGTGAGACTTTTACGTTCACTTCTAACAAATGCTCTGTCTCCTCTCAGTGGTTGCATTTCCATTGACCCGTTCCTTGGATTTGAACATTTTCGACTCTCCACACTTTCTTTTTGGTGTGATGAGGGAGTGGTGAACAGAGAGCTGAAGGTGTGCTTTCTATTTTTCACATTGTCTCCACAGTTTTTCCTTGCTCTGGCTGGGGCACCATCGGTGATGATGCGAGGTCGGTGATTGCTGCTGGGCGATTGACGAACTTTGCAGATTTTGCCTAGGAGTGGCACTGCTCGAATGAATTCTTCTCTGAAACCCATGAATGTTATAGAATAAGAGATAATCATAGTTATATGTTAGGGCAATGGATGAATACAGGAGAGAGATGTGCATTTTATCCGGCAAAGGAAAAAGTTTGAGCGTCAGTGCAGTATACCGTATTTTCTCTATTGAGTTCCCCTTCTCTAATAACTCCCCCATATCGACCCCATATCTCAGCCTGAAAAAAAATTTTTGCAAATCTGTTTTTTGCGCTTTCTTAATCACCACGATCTTAATTGATTCCACTTTTTATATTTCGGTTGAGCACCCAAAAATCTCAAAATCGAGATATTTTTTTTTCTATTTTTTAAGGGTTGAACAATGACCACCCCGCGGGACTTAATAGAGAAAATACGGTAACCACCCTTTCAATCACCCACAAGCGCTAGTCTGATATACCCTCCCCCTATTCATTTTCACTCAGGCCCGCAGGCTTAGCCTCTGGGCCTGGCAACTACTTAAAAGTGCTGTTGTATAACTTTTTTGGCCCTATGGCCGAATCCTGTCAGTTTTTTGCGTTGGTCCCTTCCTGTTGTTTTTTTGGATGGTGTTTAGGCGCAGGGTAGGCCAAAGTACATGAGGATGGACTCAAAAACATTTGGCGAACTACAAAGTAGTAAGAAAAAAATATTTGAGTTCGTCTTGATATGCACTGGCCCTCAAAAAAAGTTTGTATTCTTACAAACATGGAAGAATTATGACCCGACACAAGCCCCATAGTTCATGATGCAGCCAGGATCGTCAAAAAATGGCTTTTTAGCCACACTGAGGTCACCTCAGTTAACGCAGAATTTGCATGATTTTTTGTATTGCTTCGATTTTTCGGCGTTGCCGGAGTATACCCCAAATGAAATTTTTTTTGAACTTTTTCAAAACACCATTTTAACCATTTTTAAGCATTTCCTACACCTCGAACACGATAAAAAAAGGTGTTTTCACCTATTTTTTTCAATAAAAAGTCGATGTTTTTAAAATCTGATTTCTGTTTATTGTAACTTGGTAAATCAGATTTTGAGGGTACCTTGACCCCAAAAAGATGGAATTTAAACATAGTTTTGTTAATATAGGGTGTTTGGAAACACTTTAAAAAAAAATTCATTTGGGGGTGGGTTGTGGTATACTCCGGTAGGGTCGATTTTTCTAATTGTGATCTGTGCTTTCAAAACTTGAATAAAAATATACGAAAACTTTTTACAAAATTACGTTAACAGAACACATGAGAAAACAGTCGGTACTGTACAAATAAACTTATTTCTATCAAAAAAAGTTAATGATTCATGGGTCGGCAAAAAGCCCTGCATCTTAGCTACAAAAAATACTAACAAAAAATTTAGTGAAGTCGTCAAAATTTAGGGCTGTTTCCCTGCTAGCAACGGAAAAAAAATAATCTCACCGAAAAGATTGGTTCATCCAGGCGTAGAGTATCTAAAACCAATCAGGCTCTAATCAAAAATGTTATGTTACAGCCTTACTGGGTTGCACATTGTGGCAGTCATGCCTAGAAATTTTTTTCCACAGTTTTGTCTATGCAAAAAATAAGAGCAAAAATGTTAAATCCACCTACTGATCAAGTGAGCGGAAAGGAACAGGAAGCTGAAATATGGCTTCAAAATTCTGTCCATCTTCAGATCGCGAAGGAAATTGCTGGAAATTTTCCATTTATTTTACACAGTTAACTCTCGATTATCCGTGAGCGCCTTGAGTTTGACCTTGAAATTGTTTGACAAGAATTATCTACGTCTTCTGATTTAATTTCGATTTTTAATTTTCGTTTGCCAACTGCCGCAATGAAGCACAATGAGCGCGACCTTTTTATACCTCCTAACTCTGGAAATGGCCGTAACTTTTTATTTCATCAAAAAACTTTGCTGATGGCATTAGATCCGCGCTCAGGAGCCGAACTCGGATCCGCGCCTACAAATTGAGGATTTATTAGATTTCACATTTTTAAAGGGTAATATTTAAATCTGCCCGCTGATTTCTGGAAAATGCCCGCTAATTTTTTCGAAAAATCAGCGGTGATTTCCAATTAGCCGGCATTTTTCAGAGATCAGCGAGCAGAATTAAATACCACCGATTTGTATTACGTTGTCCGAAAAGTCTTGCATTGACCCTGAAGTGACTAGCACATTCTGATGGCGGCCGAAATTTCAGCGCCGAAATTTCTGTGCCCTTTTATAGTAATTTCTATGGTCGTAATTTTCATGGCTCGAAATAATTTTCCCTCGGCCCGCTCCACACTGAAATTGTTTTTAAGCTCCAGCATACCAGGGATTTGCGTGAATTTAGAAAAAAATCCTACAGCAAATTGAAAGGCAACCAACATATGGCAAACAAAACTGGCTAAAATGATAATTTTTTGTATTTCAGTAAGAAATTCTTGAACTACCATAATGATGAGCATCCTCAACAACCGTTTTTTCCTCTGGGTCTCGAACTCAGACTCTAAACTTTTGTTGCAATTTAGTCACAAGTTTAGTTGATTCATGATGGATGACCACCTCTTTCAGTCACCAAAGACTGACGTTTGTTTAAAAAGCTCCAAATACGAATGTAGCTATGGCCAATGATCACAAATGGCACAACAAACTGGAATTGCTTTGTTTGTGATACAATAGAATAGCAAGAAAAGCTAATACCTGTAAAGACACTACAATAATTCCATATAGACTTTTGAGGTCTTCCATAGCCCAGTCCTCGATGCATAGCTACAAATGCACAATTGACTATTTACTCCTAAGAGAATGTCTTAATTACCCAAAAATCACAGGGCTGTTGAACATAGGCCATTCTCCTGCAAACAAACTGATGAATGCTATAGGTAATGAAATTTCAAAATTCAAATCGGCATGGAGAAAATTTTACAGGAGAACTTTTTTCTAGGAGAAGCTTCCGCGTCTTTGCCAGCCAAAATCGAAATTCTGACAGCGCACCTGTTTGTATACCAAAAGTGTCTTTAAATAAAAACTCGGGGCAGGAGCAGTGTGGGCCAAATCACTTTGACACAATTCAATTTGGGCCAAAATCAGATTGCGCCAAGATCATATGCAATATTCGGCAAATATTTACCGAATATTGCGATTTTATTTTGGCACAAATTGAACTGTCCCAAAGTGATTTGGCCCACACTACTCCTGTCCAAAACTCACAGTAAAATTTAAAAATATTGAATTTTTTTGAAATCTTTGTTGTCTCGAAAGGACTTTGAAGAAAGGCTAAAATTTGCAAATTGACCATGCTGAATATGAATTCGATGTCAGAATTTAGTTTTTGCTTAGCACGAACGTCAAAAAGAAACTGCGGACACAGCAAGCCTTTACAATTTATGAATTCAAGACCTCTAGCCGGAGAGGTAGTGGCTATTTTAGAGAACATAAGGTAAATAAATCACTTTTGCGAAGCCTAAATTTTTGACTTTAAAAAAGGAGGGGAAAAATTCGAATTACAGTAGCGATCGAAAAAAAATATGGCAAGGGTGAAATTTTCAAAAAAGCTTTCGTTACGAGACAATTAATTGTGCTTCAACAACCGCCTGTATATCAGATTTGTTGAATTTTTGCAAAAATCCTTTTTACCGTAATTTAAGCCATTTTTTACTTTTTTCAAGTTGAACCCTCCCTTTTTCAGCGCTGGATCATCCTAAAACCGCGATCAACATGCCATTTTGTAGATAAATTAAAGAGCATTAAGAAAATGCATGTAGAGTGGTAAATTTGGATATTAAATTTATAAGAATAGCTCTGATTTATTTGACCTGAACAACCATTTCCCCAGATTTACTTTGATTTTGACTAGAAATCGACACTTTTATGTTGATGGTCATAACTTTTCCCGAAATAATCCAAAAGAAAAGTTTGACCTACCAAACAGTAGCTAAGATTTCAAACAATATACAGGGTGGCGCAATTTTGTCTCCCAAGTTGTTTTCGGCCGTAACTTTTCAAATTCGTGGTATTTTGCCGAGATTTTTATTTTATTTTAAGATGAGACGTTAGGAAAGCTAATGACATCAAATTTGCTCATAAATCTTGTTTTCGAAATTGTGAAAAAAGATGTTTTTGTTTTAGGCTAATTATTTTTTTAGCTATGTCGTATACTGCGGAAGAAAAAGCCCAAGCAGTCGAATGGTTCATCGAAGAATTGAACGCGCTTTCTTACAGCTACCGCAGGCGATGATCAACGGAGCAATCGATGACTGCAGAAGCCGACTCGAGCTATGAATGGAAGAAGCTTTGAGCAGCAATATGATGATGAATACTGAATAATTTGTTAAAATTATTCATTGTCTTCTTTTGTCAATTACTGGGTGTTATCAATAAAGTGTTATGAGCAAGTGTGATGTCATTAGCTTTCCTAACGTCTCATCTTTCGAATAAAAAAAAATCTCGGCAAAATAATTTAAATTTAAATTTAATTTGAATTTAAAAAGTTACGGTCAAAAACAACTTGGGAGACTAAATTGCGTCACCCTGTACACATAAACGTACACAAAAATGAAAAAAGATACCAAATGTCATCGGAAAGCATTTTGTTGCCATTTGTCCCATTTTTCTGCTCGTCCAAAATGGAGGTCGGTCTCGTACAAGTGAAATATATTTATGGGGCATACACAAAAATTAGAATTTTGACATAGCGTTTGAAAGAGCAACAAAAATGCAACAAATCTAATATACGGGCGGTTGCTGAAGCACAATAAATTGTCTCGTAACAAAAGCTTTTTTGAAAATTTCACCCTTGTCCCATTTTTCGCTCGCTACTGTATATGCGGCTTATAAATTCCAGCACCGCAAATTTCGATTTTGAAGTGATGTAAAATGATTCGGACCTAGGTGGGTCGAACTTGAACAGGATGCCACTATTTCGTATTTTAATTGTATTTTTATTATTTTTCTCATAAAAACTTACATATGAACAGCATAAGGCATTACCTACAAATAAAATAAATTTTATTTCTATTTTTAAAGTGGATTGCAGTCCTACCAGAAGCAGTGAAACCGTCCAAATGAGTGTGATTATTGCTATGCACACCTAAAAAATTACTATTTTTCACAAATTGCATTATGTCTAAAGACTTGCAAAAAAACCTGCATGGACATGTGGTCGTTGATGTTGACTACACTTTTGGTGCGTCTGCAAATGACAAAGTACCTGTCCAGGGCAATAGACATCAGGGTCAGGGTGCTGATGAATATAGAAGTGCCCTGGAACAGGGGCAAACCTGCAAAAACAGATTCACTTCATGAATCAAGAGCACTAAAAGTAGAAATACCATAACACAACCAGTCACCCCAGATCCAATGTCCTAAAAGAAAACAAGTTGTTGTGTCGACCTGCAGCTACCAACCTATGTAGGTGTAGACAGGAGTTAGCCAAAGTGATCTAGACATTACACAATTGTTACTTATTGTTAAGGTACTTCGTGACTACTATAACAAAATTATTGAAAAAGTCTCATAAAATGTTATACCTAAGCCCCGTCACAATGATTGTCAAAATTGGAATCCTCTCAATTTTTTAGAAAAGATTGACCAATGATAGTTGGTAAAAATTTACAAACTGAAGGTAAAAAAGGGCGGGACATACGGGGAAGACAAATAGGAGGGATCAAAATTGAGGTAGTAGTTTTTATCGAATCTCAACTTAATCAAAATGTCTTTTCAAGTTGAAGTTCAGTTAAAATTCGATCAAATTAGGGACTTATATTGCTTGGGGATGGAGGGGGTGGGTTCTGGGTCCCTAAGTAGTATTTAAAAGACTGGTTGAAAGCTATAGTAGTAGTATGAAGACTGCTGTCAACTAGTAAGCTTTCTAAGTAAGTCATGCCAACACTCAAACCCTAGGCCAAGTAGTATTTTAAAGGGAGGGGAAACTTTATATACGCATCGCCTAGGACACAGCTTCGACTACCACTGGGTGCGCCCTTTATTTTTTCACCTTTTATTTACAAGTTTGGTGTCAAAATGATCCTCACATTCTTGGCTATCTAACGAAATCACCAGCGCAAGCTTTCACACTTACAAGAGCTGATTTACAGGCTAAAATAGGCTACATTTCCGAAAATCGATGGCTTTGGGGTTTTTCTTTGACTGGTTTCATTGAAATTTTCTGACTTTTTTTTCTACAAGTCACACGTTTCATATACTAAAATGTAGCCAAGGTTCTGAGCTTTCATTTGAACCATCATACTGAAAGAAAAAACTCGAGTCGTGATCAAAATTTGAAAAACATTCAACAGTGCCCAATTCTTCGCCATCCTACCCAGGGCTGTCCCAGGACTCTTCAGTATTATTCTTGGAACTTACGTTTTTGCAATTTTAATTTACATGATCATTTTCAGCCTCATACTGAAAATATAGCCCTGCTTCCTGGCGTCATTTTTAGTACATGGTTGTAAATGATCATGTATATTAAAATTGCGACAAACGTCAGTTCCTTAATAATACCAAAATCTATCCCGCAAGAGTACTATTTTCTTCCTTGGTCAAACCTTCGCAAGTTACCTATTTTTCTGAAAATATTTTGCTAAGGGAATTTTTGTATCTGATTCCCCGTGAATTTCTGACTTCAGAAAGTCAGTAAACGCGTTGACAACTAAATAAAATTGGTAAAGATTCAGGCAATGTGAAAATAAGTACGTGGCGGGTTTCCTTTCATTTTGATGGTCATTTGTCTGAAATCCCAAAATTAGGGCATTTGCTGACACTAAAGCAGTGCTGGAAATAGTTGCAATCGATTACTCGATAGTTTTTGGCACTAGAAATCAGTCAACATAATGCACCTAGTTGGATTTGAACAAGCGTATATAAAGTTTCCTCCCCTTTAAAGACTGTATCCGACCTAAAGTAATCTTTTAAATACGCTTTAACACGATGAAGGCGCACTGTAACAATTGACTACCTGGGGGGTTTTGAGACTTGCTGAACACGAATATCACAAAATCGAACCTTCGAACATGTGTGCAATGCCCCTAAAAACCCCGATCTTCGAGACGACTCATCAAGGTCAGGTATGGTTTTTTCTTTAAGCTTTTCTTTTATCAACACAAAAACATTTAAATTTCAAAAAATTCGGCACTATTCACCTTTAGGTACCCCCCAAATTTGCCTTGGTGCCCCCTTTGGTTTTTTTTCAATTTTTTTTCCCTTGGTCTCCCTTTTTTCAGGTATCCTACAATTCACGAATGATTCATCAATGAAAGGAAAACATGAAAGTAATGAAAGAAAAAAGTAATAAAAAAAATTGAAAAAAAAACCAAAGGGGGGACCAAGGCAAATTTGGGGGTACCTAAAGGTGAATAGTGCCAAATTCTATATTTGATGTTTTTTGTCTTGAGAGGAATTTGAAAATTGTCAGTGATCTCGGCACCCAAGTAAATCGATCCCAAGTAAATTCTTAAGTAAATCGACCATGCTGAATCCGAATCCAGTGTCAGAATACAGTCAAACCTGGATACAACACCACCCAAGGGACCGACCCTAGGGTGGGGTTGTATCGAGATGGTGTTGTATCGAGGGTTCATTTTTACTAAATTTTATTCAAAGCTGACCAAATCGGTCCATTTTCGGGTAGTGTTGTATCGAGGGTGGTGTTATATAGGGGTGATGTTGTATCCAGATCAACTGTATCGAATTTGCAAGTATTTTACGACACTTTTTCTGGTTTTTTTTACTTTTGCTAGGCAGTCCAAAAGCTTAATTCATAGCACCTGACCCTGATTCAGACCACTGATTTTTTACTTACGTAATGCACACCAGAAGGTCAGCTGCAGCAAGATTAGTAATCTAAAATAAAATATATAATGATCAAGTTATACAAGAAAGTTAACCCACAAATATATTGGTCACAGTTTGCATATTTTTGGATGTCAACACCACATATACCACCTGAAAATTTACTATTTACCATATTGAGATTCTAATTTGAAAAGAATTTAAATCGCCAGTTTTTTTAAGAAAAGCTTCAAAAATTATTGCCAGTGATCGCAAGATGGGGTTGCAAAAAAATTAGTCACAATCTTTGAGACTTCATAGCTTTGCGAGTTTGCAACATTTTTTTGTTCTACAAGATTTAAAAAAACAAAAATACGTTTCTAAAAACTGAAGAATTGAAAACTGAAATAAGTTTGTTACTCCCAATTTTTACATTCGTCATCTTAAAAAAATTAGTGCCCCGTCATTACGGACCAAGTAAATTTTTTAGATGATTAGTTCTAGAAATAACATGCTGACAGTAAAGGGATCCAATCATTCAAGCCAGTGTTTGTACGATTGCATTTTTGACAATGTCGCCTTCAAATGTCTAAAATCGCATGACGACTCGAAATTTAGTTGAACCTGTGGGAATGAATATTAACACGTCTACAATCGATTGAAGTTCGTATAGCCGAGACCAGGGATAAGCACTTAGGTCTAAATAGACCCTTTTTAGACCTTTTAAGGTCTAAAAATTGCATATATTGAGGTAATCCAGTGAATTTTGTAATTATTTTGTTTGAGAGCATGAAGTCAAGTTATGCCTACAGTTTATAACACCCCGAAGACGGTTCGTGACAAGTGTATTATCTGACTCAGAATTTCAAGCAGAATATTTCTGAAAAAGCAGTTTTTTCGTGACCATGTGTGAAAATGGTCCGAAACTGCAATTCAAAATTTTTGCCCTGAAAAAAGTAGTGTCGTGCTTCAAATAGCCATAACTTTTTTGTGAAACTATGGAAAAAATTTGTTCACATCTCATTCAAACCGCAAATGTTTGCGCTTTCTAACGCGCTATTGCAAAAGTTTTTGTTGTTTTTTTAAATTGCTTAAAATGCTTAAAATTTGTAGATTTTTTTTTACAAAAGTGCCGTAAAGTTTAGTTGTTTATTTTGTCACGTAAAACATGATACTTAGAAAGGGACATATTATACCAAAATGTAGCTTAAATTCGGAACTTTCGAATGGTATGCATTGACATATCGATAGATCAGTTATTAGTTACCATTCGAAAGCTCTGAATCTAACAAATGCACAAAATTGACTGTTTTTTTTCACTCCCATTTTTACCGTCATTTTTTATTTTTGGTCTAATTAAGTGGCCGCATTACACCTTACCCGAAATCCGAAAACGCGGTTGAAGCGCTCTAAACTATTTTTTATGCCTGTTTTCGATTTTATAACCCATCTAAACAAAATATTAAAAAAGTGAGTTTTTGCATATTTTAGCTGTCTCACTATGTTTTTCAACTCGGGCCGTGGAAAAAAAGCTTGGATTTGGGATGCACATACCTTAGACACAAATCACTCGAAAGTGACTCTGGATATCAGAGTTTCTATATGCGGTAGGCCCCAGTATTCAATGTTCAACATCTTGTTGTTAGTGGCCCTCTGTAATTAGTGGCCGTCTTTTATTCCCTTCCCCTCCCAGTACAGACCTTATTCCCAACAAATGTTTTGGCGACAATTAAAAAAACATTTTTTTTGACATTTTTTGCATAATTTTTGCCTTGTTCTCCCAAGGCAAACCAAAAAAAAATTTCGAAAAATTGCCTTCTCACACCTAAAAACGTGTTTTCTACCCGTTTCACGGCATAAAAAATAGTTTAGATCGCTTCAAACCGCGTTTTCGGATTTCCGGTAAAGTGTGGTTTAGCCAATCAAGTTTGTAGTCGTGGGCCCTGTGTGATTAGTGGCCCCTTGTTTCCCGGTTCTATTCTATTAGGTTGTCAAATAAGTTTTGAGAAAAAGTACGTGGATTCGCTTTAATTTTCAAAGTGCATCATTTGGCACATTTGACATGATGTCTCTACGTGTCATATACCATTTTGTAGCCCGTTTTCTCCTCTTTTGAATGTCGTATTAACCGGCTCTTTGTTATGACAAAATTGGACCAAAAATAAAAAAACAAATAATTTCTCAAGTTTGGTAAATTTATGCAAATTTTTGATTTTCCTATTTTTGATCCTATTTTTCAATAACAAAGAATTGTTCAATATCACATTTTAAAGAAGAGAGAACGGGCTACAAAATGGTACACGACACGTAGAGACATCATTGTCAAATGTGCCAAATGATGCACTTTGAAAATTAAAGCGAATCCACGTGCTTTTTCTTAAAACTTATTGGACGACCTAATAGAATCGGGTGCCAAAAAATAGCTTGGTCCCTCCCTGCTGATTTTTTGCGAAAAACATCGAATGATGATACTTCGAATAGATAATTATGAACTTTGACTTGTTCAATTGTTATTGTCTTGTGCGAAATAAAATATCTGTGCAATAATTTTTGGCTTGTCATACTAGAAAACAACAGGGGGACCAAGCTGTTTTTTGGCACCCGATTCTAGAATAGAACCACCTCGTTTCCCTTGTTTCCTTCTCCCTCCCTATACAGCCATCATTCCCTTTAATTATTCAAAAGGCGCCAATTTAAATTGCGGTTCAAAAACATTTTTTTGCACAGAATTAAAAAACACGAGGCTTTCTCATGGGGGTTTCTCATTCTCAGGGGTCGAGAAACCCGAATATGCGGTTATCTCCTCCATCTGAGCACTCTGCGTGGGAGAGGATTTCAAACTTAAGCCGTTTGTGAATGGCAACAGTTCGAAAAAGTCCACCGGCTCTCTATTTAGTGAACCTTTTTTTTTTTATCAAAAATGAAGGTTCATTAAATCGAAAGGCGGAGACTCGGCGAAACTCTTGCAATTTATAAAAACGACGGCAACACAAGAATATTTCCAATTTTTCGGACTAAGCTGACGAATCTATTTGTAGAAAACTCCGAAAATCGAGGTAAAAAGTGCCTGATCCTAGGTGGGAACGGACTCGAGACAAGACTGTTGTCACTGCGGTTGTCACTCTGTAAATACTTTGATGGGCTGCAAATTCTCTCTATAATGACCACCACTTAGTGTCGTGTTAGGGCTACACAAAATATTTTGTGTATTCAGTAGATGAATCCGTGTTTTAAGTAGTGCTGATGACCGGACCGGATTCTGGCCGGATTCCGGTTATGGGAATCCCGTTTTTTCTCGAAAATCCGGTCCGGGATCCGGAATTACGAAGGCAAAATCCGACCGGATTCCGGTCTTAACCCAAGATCCAAGGACAGGCTTCAGGAAGACAGTGACTTGTTCCGGCTTCTGCTGAAGAATTGGGATCTCTGCTCTATACGATGACATTCAGACAGTGTAAGTGAGGAAAGAAGTTGCTCCAGAAGCTGAGGAACCAACGACTAAGAAACCAAGAAGCATGTTCACCCGCCAACCAAATGTCATTGATTTGTAATTCAATTGTTTATTCACTGTTTCAGGAACTGGTGTCATATATACTGAAAGAACTAAACCTTTGGACTCCGACCCGACTGATTTACTGGCGAAAGAACGTTATCCGCTTTCCAATATTGTCAAAGGCCGCTTCTCGTTTACTCGCAGCCCCGTCAACATCCGTCGCGAGTGAGTAGCTGTTCAGCCGGGCCAGAGATGTTTTCCACTACAAAAGAAACTCAAGTGATCCATTCAACGCAGAACAACTTATCTTTTTTGAACAAATAACTGGAAATTGTTAACTTTACTTATTGGTATTATGTTGTTTGTTGATTGATTTGGAAAAAAATATATGAATAAAGTTGTATTTTTGCAAATTTGGTGATAGTATTAAAAATCCGGAATCCGGCCGGATTCCGGATTTTCCCCAAAATCCGGTCCGGAATCCGGTCAGGTAGGAACAATCCGGTCCGGAATTAATCCGGTACCCCCAGGCATCAGCACTAGTTTTAAGGCGAATTTAGAAGAATTGTGATAAAAAATTCATTGAATTTGACTTACCAGCGAATTGCCAGAGATAGATGTAAGGAAGACGGCGAGGTAGGATAGCAGGAATATGGTTTTTGTAATGGCATTGTCTGTCAGTGCCTTTTTTACCCGTACAATTGATAGTGATAGAGATGTTGTGAGCTAGCAAAGGGAATATGCCATCGAATTTCTTCAACACAAAACCAGAATTAGATGCCAACGAAAAGAGGTAGTTTTTGTTGTTGTAACTGGCTAGGGAATAGTTGAGCAAAGGCAATGTAGTAGGTGTAATGCTCGAGGTGTTAGGATAGTGCATAATATCTCCCACTACCATAAGAATATGTAAACAAACTGGTGTGTCAGGCTGGGCAACCAAGACAAAGGCATTTAGTGAGTTCAATTAACAGCTAGGACGTAAAATTAGTATGAGCAAATCTGAAACAAAATTAAAACCTATTCAGTTCACCAAGATGTTGATCAGTTTCGGGTCGGTTGTAATTAGAGATGGTTGCAATGCAATATATTGCACTGCAAATTCGTAAAATATTGCAAGTAATTTTTTAGTAATTTTGATCCCATGTTCTACTCTCATTTCGTAAATAGGTGGCAAATTTCTCTGCTAATTTTCGTCGTGCTTGATTTGTTCCTGACTTTTATTATATGGGTGCGCGATTGCTTGAGCAAAAGACGTCTGTGGATCTCTACTTGATTCTTCATAGTGCAATTTGGAGCTGAAGCGAAATGAATGGCAGTTGCTGGAGAAGGTGGTCAAAGTGCTAAAGCCATTGGAGGAAGCTTCAAAACAAAAGTGCCGAGCAGATGAACCTATCTCAATTCAACTCCCGATTGCAAGAGCGCTCCACGACCATGACTTGAAAGAACCGGAGCTGGAGCAAATGTGCGAGGCAATTCTGCATTTGTTGTTTGAGACGTTTGATATCGAAGATCAGAAGTAAGCTTCAGGTTGTGGTGGAATTTTTTATTTTTTGGTTTAAGAATTTACGGACTGTCAATGTTCCTCGGTCCGCGCATCAAGAACCGGCTGGCAAACAACAAGATTTTGCTCAATTCGGATGTGGTATCGTGGATCCAGGAAGAATGCGAGAAGCAAGTCGAAGTGCCGGCCAGTAATTCAGGCATAATTATATAAGACACTCTTAAAATCATTCCTTGTCCTTGTACGGAATCCGGTCGCTAAAATTTGGACCGGAATCCGGTCCGAGTATCATCAAAAAATCCAGAATCCGGCCGGTTCATACTCCAAAATCCGGAAAAAATCCGGAAATTAAAGAAATTTTGGTTGAAAAAAATATTTTAAGAAAAATTACTTTAAAATTTTGCGTTAAAGTCAACGTTGCCACCTATACTTCAAATTCAGCCACGAAATCATGAAATAATTGACCCTACTATAGAATACCCCCCCAAAATTTTTTTTTTCAAAATCATGTTTTAACCATTCCTAAGTAATTTTTATGCGATAAAAACGATAAAAACGAAAATAGTAGTCAAGACGAATAAGTGTTATGTCAATAAATCACTAGCACATATATTTTGATAAAACCTAGTAAACAAAAGTTCATTTCTTAATTGCTCAAATAAGTTGCAAATAAATATGTTCAATATGTTCAATGTGGTGCAACCCTTAATCCTAATACAGCCCTTAATCCCTTTAAAAATGCTTTGGCGCCAATTTAAAAAAGCATTTTTTTCGAAATTTACCATAGATTTACCCAAAAATTTTTTTCTTTCAAAAACTGACTTTTTAGGCCAAAAAATGTCAGAAAACACCGTTTTTATCGTTTTTAGCGCATAAAAATTAGTTAGGAATGGTTAAAACATGATTTTGAAAAAAATTTGGGGGCGTATTCTATAGTAGCGCCAAATAATTCTTTTTTTAATTTTTAATGGCAAGGCAAGAATTTTGCGAAAAATTCCTTTTTGACAGAGGTTCCCTGATAACGATTTTTGGGACTTGATATGATAGTGATAGGGAAACATTAATTTCCCGCCTGATATGATAATGATATGATAAGGCCGGCAAAATTCCCGTCTGATATGATAGTGATATGATAGGGTTCATGTGTTTTTCGTCTGATATGATATGATAGTGATAGACCTCGGGAATTTTTTGCGTGATATGATAGTGATTTGATATGATAACATCTGATATCACGTGATATCACACGCTTTTTTTGTTATCAGATGAATTTGATATGATACTCTGTTTAATAGGTAGTGTGACGTTTCGCAAAAATTTTCATCATATCATTTTTCTTATTATTTGGCGCCAACTTGAATATTTTGGTGCAATTTTAGACAAAGATAGTGGTATCATACCAACCGAACGAAGTGGTCGTCCACTTGTGCGATTTTTACGTTTTCATGTTCCAAAACCTGTTTTCTAGACTAACTCGGGCATGCTGAAGACGGTTTGATAGTGGTAAATGCCGTTTTCGAGTATTTTTGAGTTTTGGACAATAATTGATTTTGGCGAAATCAATTATTGTCTAATACTCAAAAATACTGAGAAACGGCATTTTACCACTATCAAACCGTCTTCAGCATGCCGAGTTAATCTAGAAAGCAGGTTTTGGAACATGAAAAACGTAAATCGCACTAAGTGGACGACTCGTTCGGTTGGTATGATACCACTATCTTTGTCTAAAATTGCACCAAAATATTCAAGTTGGCGCCAAATGATATGATGAAAATTTAATACTGTGTTTGATTACCGTATTTCCTCTAATAGAGCCAGACTGGCTCTATATTTCAACCTCCCTCTACGGTCTGGCTCTATTAGGGCATCTGGCTCTATTAGAGCATCTGGCTTTATTTTTTACTTATCACAAACTACCAAACAAAATTTATTTCAACAAGAATACATACAGCACCATTTAGAATCGAGAAAATGATAACAGAATAATGCGGAATTTACGAGAAAAAGGTAACAGGAGATGCTGGGTTTAAATAACTGGCAGTTGATTAGAAGGCATGAAATTCAGGATTCAGGGCATTCAATTCATCGTTCCAGTCCAGCTCAATAGATTCATCACTCAGAAAGCCATTCATTTCGTCTTCTTCGGCATCAACTATTTCGTCCAGAACCAGTTTCTTCTTTGCTTGACGCGACATTTGAAGTTCGGATAAACCCACGGGAATAGGTCCATGCGGCTTAAGCAGTGTATTTGGTCGTCTTGACTCATCATGACAAATAGTGATCCCACAGTCTTAAGAATAGTAGATTTCATGAAAAAAATCAAAGACAGACCTTTGAAAGACTTTCAATGGCTTCGAAGCTAGTGAGTCGTCTACGATCCATTGCAGGTAGACGTACATCGAAGGTGCTTTTGGCGTGAATTCTTTCTGCGCGAGGACGTCATTTCATGCGAACGGACCATTCAACCTGACCGATTGCGCTTTTGAGTGCTGTATGTCGTTTGACTTCCAATTTAGCCTTGACGACAGTGCTTCTTCCGATTCGCGAGTAGTGCGCGATAAGATCCATAACGCTAAAAACAATGTCGAAACATTGCAAGAAAACACGAAAAAGTGATTGGTCATTGCAAAAAAATTCAATGTTTACAAATGATTCAAGAATGAAAAATGTGGTGCGAAATGAACAATTTTTGAGCTTTCATAGGTCAATGAATTTTTCAAATAAAATTTTGGCGTTCTGGAATAATTTTTTGGATTAGGCTCTATTAGAGCATCTGGCTTTATTTTTCAACCTCCCTTCACAGTCTGGCTCTATTAGAGCATCTGGCTCTATTAGAGGAAATACGGTAACTAATTTTAGTAAAGGGCCACCGGGCCGCCAAAAGTACGGCCCATTTTTTAATTTGATATGATAGTGATAGTGATAAGGGCTTTGAATTTCCCGCCTGATATGATAATGATATGATAACATCCTTGAATTTTTTGCGTGATATGATAGTGATATGATAACGCTGATATGATCCTGATCTGATAACCCTATCATATCATATCACGTGATAGCGGAAATGTTCTGATATCAGGGAACCTCTGCTTTTTGATGACCCCGCTTATTTTTATCGCTTACCAAATCTGCATTCAGAGCGGTCGATTTGCATGCAAAAGTCGTTTTTTAGATTAAAAACTCACTGACAAATTTAAATATTGACTTTGGGCATGACAGAATTTTGCAGCAAATTCATATTTATGCATTTTTCTAGTAAATTTTCGCAACTTTTTGAAAAAGTAATAATACCAGCAGGTAGCCCTGTGATTCTAGTTTCTAACGAGGTATCAATTATTGCACCATCTCTGAAAAAAGCAGAACGAAAAAGTAAAAGTATGAACCAAATTATTGTTTTATTTGCTTCATACTTTTACTTTTTCGTTCTGCTTTTTTCAGAGATGGTGCAATAAGTGATACCTTGTTAGAAAATAGTATCACAGGGCTACCTGATAGTGTTATCACCTTGATAAAAAAAGAGCAGAAAATTCAAGAAAAAAGGTAAAACAAAAAGTTGCTGCAAAATTCCGTTATGCCCATTGACTTTTACAAATGTTTTTTGTCTTGAAACGAATTCGAAACTGGACAGTGAGTTTGAATTTGAAAAAAAATAATTTTTTAAACCGACTACGCCGGGTAATTATATAGTTTTTGCCTAGCGGTGACGTCAAAACGAGTTTTCCGCCGCGGAAAGAATTCTGCGGAAATGCCTCCCGCAGAATTCCTTCATGCCATTTTAATAGTTTATTTCAATAAAAAAGGTTTTTGACCATCTGTAAAAAAGTAGACTTAGACAATGCATCTAGAATCACGAAACTCGTTCGTAGTTTTTTAATCTTTACTAAAGTCAAGAAAAACGTGTACTTTTCAAAGCCCTGGATTAACTAAGCTCTCGATAACAAAAAAATGGCGCTAGTGAAGAATAGGGTTCCAAAAATTAGAGGTGATGACGGGACGGGATCCCGTCGGGATCCCGATCCCGCCCAATCTGATTTTGGTCCAAAATCCCGTCCCGAAATCCCGATCCCGAAAATCGTCAAATCCCGACACGATTTTTTATAGCATTTTCATCAATTATTCATTATTTGTTTAATGAATTCTGCTGCATCGTTTCCGCTTTTGTACGTTGCTGCGCTCTTTATCTCTTTGCATTTTCAGATGAGTGTTATTTGGAGCATCGATCTTTTTGCAAAGCTGTCGGCTACTGAAGCGAAATGTGGAGTGTGCGGCAATGTCATCAAGATGTCGGGCGGTATCACCGCCCAATTGAATGTTGGCTTATAAAATGATGTTCATTGTTGTAAAAAAGCGTGAATAAATGATTTTTAAATGGCTGCGTGTGTGCGTGGGGTAAAAGAAAGGTTGTTAAAGGCTACTAAGTGCAGAAATGATGCGACTAGTGGTAATTTTCCACTTCGATTTGATATTAGCCAAATCCCGAAATATTTTTGGCCAAAAATCCCGTCCCGAAATCCCGCCCGAACCGGTTTCATCACCTCTACCAAAAATCAGCTTGGTCCCCCCTGTTGTTTTATTTGTAAAAACAACAAGGAGGACCGAGCTGATTTTTGGAACCCTATTCTTCACTATAGCCCAAAAAAAATCATGTTTGAGTGGTTGGGGCTGTCGAGACTTTTTCGTTTCAAAATATCTTCGATGTTTGTCTTATAAGCTCTTGATCTTAACAGATATCAACCAACAAAAACTATTTTCACACAAATCCGACATGTAACACTCACAACAATAATTAAACGAATACAAAGCAAAGGACAGGAAGGTAGCATAGGTGAAAACCAATAGTACTACAAATTGGTTTGAAATTCCACAAAAAAACATTTATAGCAAGTAATATTGCGTGTCTAATGCCCTAATCAGCTAAAAAGGGCAATAAACTGAACATTCTGAAAATTAATAAGGCATGGGAGTTAAAATATGGATTTATTATCGAAAATGGGGTATACAGTCAAACCTGGGTTATCCGACACCCCAGTTAACCGACACCCTCTTTTATCCGACACCATGAGCCCGATTTGGTTGGCCTGGTAAACCTACACCCCAGTTATCCAACACCTCAGTTAACCGACACCTCGTTTATCCGACACCATAAGAGCGGTCCCTTTGGGTGTCGGATAACCCAGGTTTGACTGTATACATATCAGTGCTACTAATAATACGGTCAACTCTTTAAGATTGCCTCCGAGTTAACGTCTTACAATAAGACTGGATCGTTTGATTGGCTTTGGCTAAAATTTTGACAAAGTCAATCCTCGATTTAGCGTCACTTTTTGGTTCTGGTTTTTAGGAGTTAACTTTAATCAAGAGATGACATTTTTCACCTTAAACGACAATTTTCAGGGACACATTTCAGAATATTTGTGGACATTTTTCAGCAATTTGGGAACAAAACTAATTACCACTCATTTGAAAATCGGTTTTTTTCGGACAGATTTTCGAACCTATAATCGGTCCGAAAATCGGACCGATTTTTTTATGCAGCTGGACACTGATTTTCTTTTTTCCGAAACATTTGGCAAATTATTCCCATTCAAATTATAAGGTGAAAAAAGTGTCACACCTTAGGCGGGATTGAAGTTGAGGGGGGTGCCGGGTTATCAAGGTTTGACTGTAATGATAAAGGATTTTTGAAACCCAAAATTTTTTTGTCTAAAATTTTAATATAAACCTTATTATGCCTGCAATCATGAAAATGAAGATTAAAACCCAGACTTTACAGCCTTTGCCCGCAGTTTTTGTTCAAAAATTCGAGACCTAATAAATACAATTTAAAAACAAAAAAGTTTTTAGGAGCTTTATAAAGGTTTTATCAAGATAATTATAAAGATTTGGCAAATATCTTAAAGGAGAGGCATTTGCGGTACCTTTTGATACTGATCTCTGTCATGTTAAAGGACCCTGTCTCTTCCTTATCATGGAAATTTCAAATGTTTGAATGCGCGCGGGACCACATAGATTTTGTCAATAATGTTTTCGAATTAATTTTTTTGTTTTCATTTTGAATTTTAAACGCTATATTGTGATTGATATAAGTCTCATTATGACAGTGGCAAATGTGGAGCAGTGAAAGTCGCATTACTTGTCCGATCTGGCATTGTCAAGCAACTTTGGGCTCGACTAGTCAATGCTTCTAAGTTTTGAACAAATTTACAAATTTATTTTCTAAACAATAAAAGCAATCAAAAAACAATTCGAAAATATTATTGACAAAATGCGTGTGGTCCCGCGCGTATTCAAATCTTTGAAATTTTCATGATAAGGAAGAGACAGGGTCCTTTAAAAAAGAAATGTATTTAAAATACTATACTTGTAGATGACAATGAGAATTTGGCAAATTTGCGGTACACTTATTTATGCGGCAACTATTTGGTGATATTTTTTATATTTATGATCAAAAGATATTGGTCAGTCACCATTGCCGGTTGAACCCAAGTGACCACTGTAATTGGGCGGAAACTCTACCGCTGAGCTACCTAGGCTTCTTATCCTAGTCTGGGTTATACATTCCTTATTGCTACCTTCGCAAAAACAATAAAAAATTTAAAAAATATTGTCAAACAATTACTACTACCTTAATGCGACAATTTGACTATCCAACCCCTTGTGCTTATTGCTATTTTTGTGCCAAAAAATAAGATTTTGACGTAAAATCTCAAAAATAAACAAGATTTGGAGTCCCCAAAATAAGGACCAATCTTATTAATAAGGACAGATCACATCCCTGGTTAAGGGGCTAGGCTGATTTTTGAAAATTGGTGGAATAACAACAATTTTCGATCAGTATAATATTATAACCACATTTATCTTTAAATCATTTCGGTTGGCTTTAAAATGGATATTTTGTAAAGGTTCCTGGACAACCCCTAATTATTATGCGTGAAAGAGGCAGGGGAAGGCTAGCCACTTCCATTTCCTATCGAATCGATCCATTCTTCTGGCCAACAACAATAGCAAGATATTTAGCGTGTATATGCTGTTTTTACAGCAGCACAACAACAAATGGAGAGGTAATGCACACACATGCCTTAAACAACATAAATTTGCGGATGAAATCCACTTCTTTTTGGCGGTAAAGAAAGAAGAGGAAAATGAAATTATTCAGAAGATGGCTCATGCTTGCCATTCCTCTCATTATTGAAATGAATTTGTTGCCGAGAGACTAGAGAGGAGTTGGGCAAATGACAAAAATATGTTTGGGACGGCACATGAAAAACTAGCAACCATGTGCAAAAAATCTGGTAAAAAATAAAAGACACGAGCCAATATTAGCAAGGAATAACTTTACTTCAAGAATTTTGATAAACACCTGTCTCACACGTCATTTGTGCTTTTTAAAAGTTATAAAACTTTCTTCAAATGAAATTCTGTGGGTTTCATTAGGCTGTAATCCGTCGGCTTCGCTCAAGCTTCTGCAATTAAAAACGACTGAAGCAGTATTTTAAAAACACAATAAATTTTGGCTAAACTTCCTTATAAGGGAACTACCCAAAATCATGTTTTGACCACTTTTTTAGATGTTTTAGACCTTGAATGCTACAGAAAACGTGTTATTTTGATTGGGAAACACATTTGCATAAAAAAAATTTTGACAAAAATTCACTTTTTTGGTTTTTTTAACAAACATACCCAATACTAGGATACCTGGTTTGGGTACCACCCTGGGTCCAACCATGGTCCAGCCATGATTGGACTTGGGGAAAGGGTTGTATATGGAGCCTACTTTATCATGTGCCTGCACTACTATGTACACCCATCCCCAATCCCTTGCAATGAGGAGCAAGTTGGGTCTTTGGCCGCGAAGCGGCCAAACATACCCAATGCTAGGATACCTGGTTTGGGTACCACCCTTGGTCCAACCATGGTCCAACCATGATTGGACTTGGGGAAAGGGTTGTATATGGAGCCAACTTTATCATGTGCCTGCACTACTATCCTTCCCCAATCCCTTGCAATGAGGAGCAAGTTGGGTCTTTGGCCGCGAAGCGGCCAAACATACCCAATGCTAGGATACCTGGTTTGGGTACCACCCTTGGTCCAACCATCCAACCAATGTGTTTCCCAATTAAAATAACACGTTTTCTGTAGCATTCAGGGTCTAAAACATCTAAAAAAGTGGTCAAAACATGATTTTGGGTAGTTCCCATATAAGGAATTCCTGCCTAAATTTTTCCTCGGGTTGCTTATACAGTCAAAACTTCAGACAACTTAAATCCAAAAAGTTGGTTGCCGCCTAGGGTATGACGATTTTTTTTATTCAAATTTTTCAAGTCTTTTACTTATTCTCTTTTAACGTTCGGGTTTAAAAGTTGCAAAGATTCCAATCGTTTTTTTCAAAAGACAATCCAAAAAAGGTTACGTTGTAGAGAGTTTTCGCTTGTAAAATGCCAAAGCTGTTTTACTTTACAAAAACTACCAGCGAAATCGAAATCCTTGCAATTTGTTAAACCAGACTGTCGAAAAAGAGTTAGTGAAAGTCTTCAAAAATTGGGGTAAAATTTTTTTTCATAATTGTTCAGTGCACGCTTTACGTAGTTTTGATTGTATCGAGCTTACCATATTTATTCTAATAGATGGCCCATACATACATTTGTCAGAATAATTAAAATACTTCCAACTGGAAGTAGTAAAAGTAAACATTTATTAAAAAATAATAATTCTTTCATTCCATGCTACCGAAGATAAGAGATTTAGAGAATAATCTAACAGCCAAGGTCAAATTTCATTTAGCTTTATATGAACAAAAAAGCCAGACGGCACATCAACATAATTAATTTTTTTGCTACTAACTACTTCTGCCACTACCTCTCCAGCTATTCCTTGCTTAGGCAATAGACACCGAAAAAATAACAATGCAAATATTAGTTTCACTACTCAATTAAATGCCATGGTTGGGGTCGTGAAGCTATAAGTTTGCACGTACTTGTGTCGCACCTTCATTTTTTTTGAAAAGTGACCGAAAAAACGTTTTAAACTAGTTTTTTCCGCTTGACATGATAAAAGAAACACTTTGATCTAAAAATTTTAACTTTTTCCAAAAAATTTTGACTCAACTTTTTTTTTATTTTGACTCAACTAAAGGCCATGGGTAAATGGTCTTTTTAGTGTATTTTTGACTAAATTTTGGTCAAATATAAGAAAAAGTAATAAAGTCTAGAGCATACAGAAAATTTGGTATGTATATGTATATGTATTCCTGCTCGATATATATTCCTGCTATTGTATTTTTTAAGCTTATTTTTTTAGGCAAGGGTAGACGAGCGAATTATAGGACAGACTCAAATATGTTTCTCTTACTTCTTTATACTTGAGAAACAGGTTTTAGCCCATCCTAACATACGCTGGCCCACCCTTGTCTGAGCCTTAATGTGATAAATCAACAAATAATGGCCCTAAAATATCCTAAAAAGACCATTAACTCTTAAAAACTTGAAGTCAAAACTTTTCGAGAAAAATTTAAATCTTTACATCAAAAACAGAAAAAAATAGTTTCAACAGTTTCTTTGTCACTTTTCCAAAATATTGAAGGCGCAATCTAAACAGTAACAGTAGGTTGGGTTGGCAAAGGTAGTCTTAAAACGACTTGCTGACTAGTTGCTGGGTTTGAGAGTACTTTTTCAACAAGCCGTGAAATATTCATTTTCGGCATTTCAGAAATTTTTTTTCGAATTGTTTTGTAGATTTTGCCGTTCTGCGTATAAAAGTTCAAAAAAAATTCTGAAATGCTGAAAATGTAGATTTTACAGACTATTGAAAAAGTGCTGTCAAACCCAGCAACTAGTCGTCAAGTCGTTTTAACACTACCCTTGCCAACCCTTGAGTAGCAAGCAAAGTAAAATTCATCAAGCAAAATTTTTTCATAAATTTGTACTAAAATTCGATTCGGTCGTTTTATTTTTGGCGCGGAATCAATTGTGTGAAAAGCAAAGTTGTAGCATTTTTATTGCTTTTTCAAATGGTACTCAAATGTTTGCTGGGTTTGAGAATCGAAATTTTGACTACACAACTCACGATTTGAAACCCAAATAATCATTTATTAATTAACCGATGGGTTTCAAATCGTAAATTGTGTAGTCAAAATTTCGATTTTCAAACGCAGCACTTAATTGAGTGCCAATTCTCGTTTATAAAAAATTTTGCAACCCATACATAAATATGGTTTGTTACGTATAAGCACCCACAAACTAATCATTTTCTCAAAACGAGAATTTTTGAAGTGCATGCTACTTTGACCTCCTGTTTCTTAGCTGCAACTTGCTAGGTCAAAATTTTATTTTTGATTATTTTGGAAAAAGTTACGAACATCAACGTAAAAGTGTCGCTTTCAAGTCAAAATCAAGGAAAATCGAAGGAAAATCGTTGTTTGGGCACATAAATAAGAGTTTTTCTCAAAATTTTTTTGATAAGAAGTTATAGTCCAAAGCAATATTCGAAAGCCCTTGAATTTTCCTACAAAATGGTATGCTGATCATTTTTTCAGAATAATATAGAGCTGAAAAAAGGATGGTTAAAAACAGAAGAACTAAAAATACCTTCTTTTTACCTTATTTTGATGCCTTTTTAGTTCTTCTGTTTTTAACCGTTCTTTTTTCAGCTCTTTATTATTCTGAAAAAATGGTCAGCATGCCATTTTGTAGGAAAAAAGCTTTCGAATAATGCTTTAGTCTATAACTTCTTATCAAAAAATTTTTGAGAAAAACTTTTATTTATGCGCTCAAACAACGATTTTCCTTCGATTTTCCTTGATTTTGACATGAAATCGACACTTTTATGTTGATGATCGTAACTTTTTCCAAAATAATCAAAAATAAAATTTTGACCTACCAAGTTGTAGCTAAGAAACAGGAGGTCAAAGTAGCATGCACTTCAAAAATTCTCGTTTTGAGAAAAAGATGGAAATAAATCTATTTGAGGAAATTTTTTTGCTCGTCCACGTATTGGGGTGAACGTAATAAAAGAAAAAATTTTTCATAAAATTAAACACTCGTCGTAGAATATTATATACCATTTGAAAGAGCAATAAAAATGCTACAACTTTGCTTTTCACACAATTGATTCCGTGCCAAAAACAAAATGATTAAGTATTATTCAAAGCCTCGTTTTTTATTGGTTCATCATATCAGCATCACATCAGCCGGAAATTTTCCGATTATTATCACATCAATATCATATCAGTAAGAAAAATTTACTCTGCATCACATCAATATCACAGCAATGAAATAAATTTTTGAGCAATATCATATCAACTAATATCACATCAAGGCTATATCACATCAATATCATATCATCTGCTGAAAAAAATTCTCAAAATAACACTGCTTTCTATTTACGCCATCTATTTTTTACAAAAAACCATGTTTTCAAATTTAGGCGCCCAATTGAGTATACCCGCGTTGCCCACTCTATCAGATATCCCAAATTAAAAGAAAATATGAATAATAGAAAACACTCTGCACTTTTAGGGCTCAAATTAAAAAAATATCCAAAAGTAAAATAAATTCCGTCTCGAAAACCCTAAACACGACTGTGAATACAATTAAAATTTTTGCTTTCATATGAATAATAAGCCCCTGGCCTTTTTTGTTCATGTGCTAGCATTTTTAATTGGTTCAAAAAGAGTGCGACTTACTTTTCATGTAATTGCCAGTTCCTTTTTTGTCTTCGAAAGTTTTTATGTAGTTTAGTTTAATCAACCAAAAAGAATAATTTTATTAGGAATTAAAGGCTGGGCAATGAAATAGGATATCGAATCTTTTCTCTAGACCTAAAGTTTGAACTTGTGAGGCACATAAAAAGTATGTTCAAAAACAAGAAATTTTTGCTTAGGCTTTTTAGAGCTTAATATAAAATTTGAAAAAGCTTACACAAAAAGAGGAAAAAACTGGAATGTAGAGCAAATTGGTGGGAATAGAGTGAAACAGTTTGAAATAGTTATTTATCCATCCCTTTGTCGCATCAAGAAGGAGGAGCTCACAAAAGTATTATTGATTTTGAGCAGTTTAAACAAATAAACAATATCTATCTATGCTAGCCAGGTAAATTGTGCGCTTACTTATATTAGATTTATTTATTTTTTCAGTCATATCAATGACACAAACACCCGCAAATATCACAATTAACAAAAAAATAAAAGAGTTGAGCAATACAGAATAAAATAATTTGTGAAAAAAAGCTGTTAAGGAGATAGTCTCGACACAAAAGGATTCATTCAAGTCTTGTGTTTTTTAAATGTGGTTTTAGAGCCATGTTTATCGAAAATTTGGTGCTGTAATATCAGACAAACTTGTTCAAAATTAAAAGTTGCATTAGCATCATCAGTATTAGAATTACAAAATTCCTTCAAGAAATGCCATAAAAATTGAAATGGAAAAGGGAAAAAACCATCAAAAAAGGTTGATTGGTCTTATATTACATTTCAATTTTTATGGCATTTCTTGAAGGAATTTTGTAATTCTGATATTGATAATGCTAATGCAACTTTTAATTCTGAACAAGTTTGTCTGACATCGCAACACCAAGATGTCAACAAAATATGGCTCTAAAACCACATTTAAAAAACTCAAGACTTGGATCAATCCTTTCGTGTCGCAACTATCGGCCCTATATGAGAATTGGTCCCATTTTTTCGCCTTGGTCCCACTGTTGATTTTTTGTGCATTTTTTGCCAATTTTTTAATATCTTTTTTTTTCCACAATGCATGAGTTTTTTGCTTTAGCAGAATGATTCGCAAAGTTCTTGTTGTCGATTTCGAATATGTTAATTTGGAAAGCATTCGTTTACGAATAATTTTGTTCAAACTATCTACTAATGAAACGATCACTTTACTAGGAAATCTGAAGATTCTGATTGATCAGCTCGTGAAAATTTATGACTGCTCAATTTCATCCTATTTGAGACTTTTTTTGACCGAACGCCCTCGTGCCATTTTTATCTTTTTTCTTTTGCATGAGCAATCGAAACTTTTTACAGGAACTTTTTACAGAATGAACAGAATCAATTTTACAGAATCAATTCAAGACAAATTTCGCAGCGTATTCTTCCTCAGTGCTTGTTCCACCGACAGTGAAGCAATATATTGTCCAGAAACCGTTAATTTTTGATGAAATGCCTTATTGCGATTTGATTAATGCTCCACACGCTTCTCTTTCATAGAGTTGCAACTTGCACGGGTGAAACTTGGCCTCTTTGAGAATTCTCTCGATCGATCTTCTTGTCGGTATACCCTCCACATTTTCAACCCATCAAGGACCTGCAAGATTGCAGTTTTGGAGCTTCACGTACTAAATGGCTGACAATGAACAACAATCAGCAAAAGAATGATTCTTCAGATCCCCTTGTTTGAAATTGGCATACCATTGCTTAGTTATTGGCATCCGTTACTGTTGCATGTATCCCAAATCAAGGTTACAAGCCACAAAAATGGGGTGTTTATACTTCCCTACCCTGTAAATTTTGAATAAATAAAAATATTTTTTTTTTCAACTGTTTGGTGCGATCGGAGTCACAGGCAATTTTAGAAAACTCTAGGCGAAAAATTTAAAAACAATTTTTTAAAAATGGCAAAAATTGAGCTTCTGAAAAAGTATTAAAAATTACACTATCTAATTTTGTTCATTCATGTTCACTTTTACAAAGATGAGAGAATAGACACACAGAAGCGACCACATTCGATACAATAATTTCGGCAGCAACATTCTGTCTTCTTTGCACCTAAATTATTTGGATTTAGCGTTTGTATTGTAAGAAAATATCTGCCTACTTTTTTGGTTGGTCTGCATCGCTAATGACAATTGTGGGCTTATCTCGTTCCAAATGTTTAGGTTGATTGACAATAGTATTATTGGTTGATGATATGACTTTAGATGTGCCAAAGCCGTGGGTTTGATTAACGTTCTTGTGTTCTCGAAGAGGACTGGTTCTATATGCCACACCTGGTCTGGCTGGATAGGTTGTGGTAGAAGGAGAATATTTTGGAGGGGATCTGCCGGAACCGGCTAAAATAATATAAAGGATTCACGATTTTAGTCTAATTCAACTCTAGGACTAGAACAGTTGTCAATTGGCAACAAATTTATCCTTAAATCAGGGCTCGGATCTGTCCTTTATTTAAAGATTTGTCTTTTACCGTATTATCTCTAATAAGCGCCCCCCCTCTACTTTGAGGGTCTGTATCTCGGGGCAGAGCAAATATTTTGCAAAGCTGTTTTTTTGCATTTTCTTAACTCCCACGAGCTTTATCGATTCCACTTTTTAGATTTTAGTTGTGTCCCCAAAAATCTTGAGATCGACCCAAAATTTTCCCGATTTTCGGAGGGTTGAAAAATAAGCGCCCCAGGCCGCTAATTAGAGATAATACGGTATTCGGCACATGGTCCTTTATTTGTCCTTTATTTTGAAAAAGCATCAAAATTTAAAGGAAACGCTCTAAATCTTCAAAAGTTTCGCCTACAGCGCAACTTTTTTGACTAAAATTTTTTTGTCTTCACATTTCACCCTATTTTTCTCCGCTTTTTTCGTTTTAAGTTTCTGCTATGTCTAACCCAGAAGCACAATGAAAGCACAATGAAACGACTCTCGTAATCTTCTCGAGGTGAAAACGGTGAAGGCTCTTTTGCAAGTGCACGTCAAGTTTGATCCTGGTTTTGCCGGCGTATACCAACTGCTCATGGAGAATGAAGTACTCCGCAAGAAAATTCAAAGTGAAAGAAACATGATAGAGATTGGATTGCTTTCGTTTAAAACAGGGCTGCCATTCGTTCTTTTTTTAAATATGTTTGTACTTTTTTGAGAACCCAAAGGGGGTTCTCAATTGGGGTTTGGGTCTTACGTCAAAATATTTTTTTGCTTAAAATGGCAAAAAGCACTGGATAAAATGACTTTTTTCCTTCAAAAGTAGTCAAAAAAAAATTTTTTTTTGAAAAATTTACCGTATTCTCTGTAATAGAACAGCAACCCCTTGCTCAAATTGTGTTTTCACCTACTTTTTGAAGACCGCTCTTAGAAAAGTTACGCCAAATTTTGTAGCGTATCTAAATATCTGCAAATTGAGGAGTAATTTGCCTGAGAGAAGTCTCCGAAACAGTGGTAAAAAGACAGTGCCAAGAACACGATTTTAAACGAAGGGAGTGTTTCTTTTTAGGAGAGAATGCTTTTTCTGGCTGTAAGTGAAATGTGCCACCAAAATATTCTTTTACACCGCCAAATTATTTGTTTATACCGCCAAATTTTGATTTTCTCCCGCCAAATTTAAATTTTGAATTAAATTTTTTAATTAAAACGGTTGTTATATCTCCTCCAGTGTTTCCAAAACTGGCACTGGTACCTGGCACTGGCACTGGCAAAACTGGCAGAACTGGCACTGGCAGCGAAACTGGCACTGGCAACAAGTGCCAGTGCAAGTGCCACTGCCAGTTTGCGAGCTTTGCCAGTTTGCCAGTTTTGCCAGTTTGCCAGTTTGAATTGCCAGTTTGCCAGCTTAATTGCCAGTTTGCCAGTTTAAATTGCCAGTTTAGTAGTTTGAATTTTCAGTTTGGCATTTTTGCCAACTGATAATTGAAGTAGCCAATTTCGTCAATCTCTCTAGTTCGTCTTTCTCTATACAGTCAAAACTCGATATAGTGTACACCTGCATTCAGTCATTTTGGATAGCGGTTAATTAAAATGACTAAAATGAACACTCGATATGGTGCTCACGGTGCACACTATATCGAATTTTGACTGTACTTTAAAAAGCAGCTCGTGCACCATCATCAGAGCATTGTAAAATAATGGCAGATCTAAATCCTTTCAATCTTTTATTTCATCAACAACGCGAAAAAGCTAAGTGTTCTCAAAGTACATATTACAATAAACAACGAGTTGAGAATTTAATAATCCGAATGCTGTTCTTTTTCGGTGCCGCGCTGTAGCTAATCCTGCTTGTGAAAAGATTCGTTCTATCGGAGCACTCGTAGCCGGAACAGAAAGAACTTCTAAAGCTAATATGGCGAGCGGCTTTGCGTCCTTAACAAAGACAAGGTTCAGCTTTCTCAAGTGAGTAATTCACGAGCAAATAGTTACTTACTGTGCCGAGCATATTTGTCCACCACTTCAGAGGATCAATGCCAGATGATGAAGCATTCACCACGCATTTCAACTTCTCCTGAATCCAAGATATTGTATCAGCCCTATCAATTGTCTTCTGGCTTCGAGAGCTTCTGTTTTCGGTCACCAGATCTCCTAACAATTGATCCAGAGTGGTATTGAGTTGAGGCTTAGCGGTAGTAGACCCTTGCTGCTGTGGCTGTTCATATCGGACCTAAGCGATCAAATGAGATCATAGAGAAACGATAATAGGAAAATAGCAAATTACCAAATTCTGGATTTCACTAACGGCAATGTTGTGATCATTTTCTGTCAAGAAGCAAGCTGTATTCGGATCTAATGCGGTCGCAACAAAGAAAATAGGGTCAAAGTCGAGCGAACTGCTTTCCATAATTTTGTCGAAACGCTTGTGCAGCAAGTTTCTTAGTTTCGTCGATATCACTGATGTCACACGCTCCTAAAGTTAGTAATAAGCATTGTACCTAATATTAATTATTAGGTATAGTTGAAAAAATTCCCGCAAAAGTCCTACTTTTCTTTCGGCTCAACACTTTCTGGGGCCCCAGATGAACGAATCTTTTTGCGTGGCTGCTCTTGGTCTTCGTGCTTTTTTCCCCAATGGCGCATAAGAGTCGTCTTGTATTTGCTGACTTTCTGAAACAATAAAAATCAAGCTTTTAAAATATATGAAATTCATTACGTCGCGGCACTGATTGCACTGCATTTTTATTTCTCCATCTTCTTTGACCTATGTAAATCTTTCCCAGATCGGATCACGGTTTCTTTTTTTTTGTACTCTTGCCATCTTGCGATGGCGAATCAGCAGATAATGCGGACATCTTAATAGAAAATAGATTATACAGTAAAAACGTAAGAAATAATAACAAAAACTGCTGAAAGCCCAGCTGGCAACAATTGCAAACTTGGCTAAAAATAATTTAAACTGCTAAACTGGCAATTAGACTGGCAAACTGGCAATTAGGCTGGCAAACTGGCAATTTAAACTGGCAGACTGGCAAAACTGGCAAACTGGCAATTTAAACTGGCAAACTGGCAGTGGCACTGGCACTTGTTGCCAATGCCAGTTTACTGCCAGTGCCAGGTACCAGTGTCAGCTGCCAGCCTGGCAATTGCCAGTGCCAGGTACCAGTGCCAGTTTTGGAAACACTGATCTCCTCCTTATCCATGCAATACCAATTTTATTCACGAAACGAACAACGAAACAGACACCAACACATAACACCAATGAACAAGATTAAACTCTTTCCAAGGCTCTTCCAACTTTCTTCGTTCGGCCTCTCATCTTTCGTGGCTCCAGCGGTCTCGGCAGCGGACTGATCATCTCCTCCGTCTCCATCAGCAGTAGCGCATGCTTGCACAATTCGTCTTTGATACCAACCGGGCAAGTGCAGCAAAGATACCCAGGATGCACGTGTGATTTCTTCAACTCATAGAACGATCCCCGCAGCTCTTTGTATCTAAAGATCACATGAGGTAACATTAACGTAACTGTTTCCTTCTCTTATACCTGTGCCAGGTCGGGTAAAATGACTTGTCTGCGTCAGAGAAACCGGCAACCTAAGACCCCCTCCCAAAATCAGACCTTCTAAAAATCGTTGAAACTACCCTTTGGAACAACAAGTTTAGGCTCAGCCCTTAGGCTTAGGGGTAGGCCAGCGTATGGAAGTTGTGACTAATAAGTGTTTTACGCACTTTTTCTGGGGTCTGGAACATATATTTTGGTGCTCTTTACTTAAGTTTTAGAAGGCATAAGTTTTGGGGGGGGGGGAGGGTTGGGTATTCTATACTAGGGTCAAAATGCCGAATAATTTTTTATTTAAAATTAAATTAAATTTTTGTCTTAATTTTTAAAAAATTTTCAAACTTATCGTGTAGCTTATGATCACAGCTTTTGAACAAGCTCTCGAACTCCCTTGATATTAAATATTAAAAACGGTGATTGTAGTTTATTGAGAAAAAACACAAAGTTTGCTACGCTGCAAAAAAATCTTGCCGTGGTTTTAGTGTAAAATTTTATTTTAAGGGCATTAATAAAAAAAGAATGTAAGTGCCTGTACCTGTAAATTTGGTACAAAAAAGTGTTGCTCGATTTATATCCTCATTTGGGATAAATAAAAAAATTTTGAAAATCACCAATGTCCTAACCTGAGGGTTCTACTATGCCTCTGACACAACAGTGGAGCAACAGAACCTTTGGGGTCCCACTCGCCAGAACCAGGGGTAATTGAAATGAGGGGTAATTGAAAATAAAAATTGAAAATGAGGATATTTTTCGCATAAGAAACAACGCGGAAATTGAGAATGAAAACAATTTAAAAAAACAATGGCAAAAGATAGCAGGGACCCCCTGGTTCTGGCGAGTGGGACCCCTTTGGTTCTGGCGTGGGACCCTTTGGTTCTGGCGAGTGGGACCTTTGTTCTGGCGAGTGGGACCTTTGGTTCTGGCGAGTGGGACCCTTTGGTTCTGGCGAGTGGGACCCCTTGGTTCTGGCGAGTGGGACCCCTTTGGTTCTGGCGAGTCAGACCCTTTGGTTCTGGCGAGTGGGACCCCTTTGGTTCTGGGCGAGTGGGACCCTTTGGTTCTGGCGAGTGGGACCCCTTGGTTCTGGCGAGTCAGACCCTTTGGTTCTGGCGAGTGGGACCCTTGTTCTGGCGAGTGGGACCCTTTGGTTCTGGCGAGTCAGACCCTTTGGTTCTGGCGAGTGGGACCCCTTTGGTTCTGGCAGTGGGACCCTTTGGTTCTGGCGAGTGGGACCCCTTTGGTTCTGGCGAGTGGGACCCTTTGGTTCTGGCGAGTGGGACCCCTTTGGTTCTGGCGAGTGGGACCCTTTGGTTCTGGAGTGGGACCCCTTTGGTTCTGGCGAGTGGGACCCTTTGTTCTGGCGAGTGGGACCCTTTGGTTCTGGCGAGTGGGACCCCTTTGGTTCTGGCGAGTGGGACCCTTTGGTTCTGGCGAGTGGGACCCCTTTGGTTCTGGCGAGTGGGACCCCTTTGGTTCTGGCGAGTGGGACCCCTTTGGTTCTGGCGAGTGGGGCCCCAAAGGTTCTGGATAGCCAAAAGTATTGCTCGATTTATATCCTCATTTGTGATAAGTAAAAACTTTTGAAAAATCACCAATGTCCTAACCTGAGGGTTCTACTATGCCTCTGACACAACAGTCACATTTATCGCTGTGCTTGTTCAACAACCACAGTTGTTTAGGTTTGGGCTCTACTTTTTCTGCTTCCTTTGTTGTAAACTGTTCAGCTTTGGTGTCCTCCTCTCCTTCCTCATCTTCATACAGCAAAAAGTTGTGGCGCACACTCATGCCTCTAGACAAAAGCCTGTAAATAATAAAAACTTTAAAACTCATACAATCTGTCACTCCAAAAGATTCTTACAGCCGACATTTTTAGAGTCTTTTGCTGAATGTCGTAGTCTAGTTTATCTGTTATTCTAGACAAAAAATAGCAAGGGCTCTTTTTTGCCGATTGTTTCAATAGTTTTGACATGATATCAGCGTCTTTCAACAATTTATCAGAAATCTTAAAATCATTAATCTAATATTGGTGGCCCCAATCAGTGTTTTAAAGAAAAGAATACGAAATCCGGTTTACGAACAGGGTGGCCATATCATATTTTGGAAAAGAGGGTATGCGATCACAAAAAGAGGGCATTTACAAGTAAAACTTCTGAAAAAGAGGGGCATCATGAATATTTCTACTACGCAACACTTAAACTAGTTCAACATGCAAAAAATTGCACAAAAACGACACTTTCAGAATGTTTTTTATTTCACTAGAGCAAAACAATCGGGACATATAACATTAAAACTAACTCATTCAAACCAATCATATTTCTCGCTGGATTTTATCAAATCCATTTGCAAAACACAACAAGAAAAAAAACAACAAAAAGTGGCAAACACAACAAGTAAAGCATTCCTTTCATGTAGAATTTTTACTCGATTTTGCAATTTTCTGCCCTCTTTTTGTCAAATAAAAAGGGGGCGAAAATTTCAAAAAGAGGACATGTGCCCGCTAAAGAGGGCATTATGGCCACCCTGTTTACGAACGAATAAATGAAAACGAATTTCGTTTTGATTTCCTTTTCGTTTTCATTTTGGATTGGAGTTCGTATTTGTTGTCATTTAGTATCGATTTGCATTTAATTTTCTTCGAATTTTCTATACTTTAAATTTTTTCTCCGTTTTTACTCCTATTAACAACTTTGTGCTTATGCTTAGTGAAACAGAAAATTCAAATGGAATCAATTATGGAATCAATCGCCATGCAGTCCCAAAAAAAGAGGAGGTCGTCAACGAGATCCAGTTTGGGATAAATTTTCGGAAGAAGCGAATATGGCGGGCGAAGCTATCATCTGATACAAAAAATGCATTGTGGTTTGTAGAAAATCCTGTTGTGTCTTTTGTGGTGATAATTGATGTGCTTTTTAGGTGTACAAGTCTTCAAATAGTTGCCGAATACCCATTACGCGTGCCACTTCTTCACCTGGATCTCACCCCTAAACAAAGTACAGCTTCATTTCCTGGAATTTTTGTGTGTCCATTAACATGCTCAAAAAAATACCCATTGAAAAGCCTTGAGCTAGACTTTGCAGCTGACGATATTCATTCGCAAAGCGCCCTGACAGCAGATTCGGAGTTTAAAGAACACGGATTACTCCCAGGTAGTCTGTCTTCAAAGTCACATTTTCGGCACTAAATACGAAGCAGTAATGCGTTGATGAGTCGAAGCTAAAAAAATATTTACTTACATCCTGACCAATTGCGGAGTGCAGTCTGACGCGTGCCGCAGATATTTCGGCAAGGCCACTATCATGAGGAGGAGGAAGAGCTTGACTCAAGTTAAGTTTGTGATTTTCCCCGAAGATGACGCTAATTCCAGATTCGCTGTTTGGATAGCATGAGCCGTCAGTATAGATCTAGAGATCGAAGTTACAACAATCATTTCCATAAATAGAAAACTAACTTCAATGACAGCAGCATCAGTAAGATTCGGATTAGTAAAAAGAGTTTCTTGGCTTAGCTGAAAGGCGACGCGTTCTTTTCCGCAAAAGTTTCAGGTTCTAAACTTGAAACGGATGAAAAAAATGCCCGAAGTTTTAAAAAATGAACCCCAATATAAAACGAAATGAGAATGAAAACGAAATTTCGTTTTCATTTCTTTTCGGCACCCGATTTCGTTTTCATTTCATTCTGAAATTTCGCTTTGATTTCATTTCGCATTGGTTTCGTGTTCGTTTATGAAAACACTGGCCCAAATTCACTTTTTTATAAAACTTTTTCTGTTTTTTTTTTAATTTGCAGAAGTTATTTGTAGTTAAAATTAAAAGGGTGAAATTAAAATCTATAATATTTTCGTCATTTTTTCAAATTGCAAAAAAAAAATAAGTATTGGGTTGGTGCATAATTAACGTCGGTGTTTTTATATAACCTATAACACCTATAACATTTCTGAATATTATTCTGGAGCATATTCACCCTCTACATCAATAACAGCTTTCCATTTGCTCGGTAGCCGATCAATTCCGCGAGCGAAGAAGTGACGTAATCAGAAATTGTGGCCGATATTAAAGCGTGGATCACGTCAAAAAATGCTCACTTCTTCGCTCGCGGAATTGATCGGCTACTGAGCAAATGGGAAGCTGTTATTGATGTGAAGGGTGAATACCGTATTTCCTCTAATAAAGCCACCCCTCTATTAGAGCCACCCTCTATTAGAGCCACCCCCTTTTTTAAAAACGTGGTTTTTTGCAAAAAAATCAGAGAACTGTAAATCTTTCGTTTGAATTCAAATTTATCTTGAAACCAAAAGTAAATTTCTGCTTTTTGATGTAGACATCTAAGTTTTTCATTTTCTTCATCGCCATATCTGCTGCAGAATCATGGATCTTATCGCTAACTAGTGACTCAGAAAAAGAGCAGAAATCTCTCTAGAATTGGATTGGAACGATGAGTTGAATGCACCAAATCCTGAGTTCCACGCCGTTTGATGCTTGCCAACATCCTTGAAATTCTATTTGTACAGCCAACATCCTTGAAATTCTATTTGTACAGCCAACATCCTTGAAATTCTATTTGTACAGCCAACATCCTTGAAATTCTATTCGTACAGCCAACATCCTTGAAAAATTGTATTTGAAAATGTTTTTTGTTAGTTCAATAAATTTTGTTGTGAGACGTCTGAAGTATAATATACCGATTGTTAAAGGCATTCAAAATATAAAGCCACCCCCTCTATTAGAGCCACCCCCAGAGGGCATCCAAAAAATAAAGCCACTGTGGCTCTATTAGTGGAAGTACGGTATGCTCCAGAATAATATTCAGAAATGTTATAGGCGGACTTGTATTTGGGTTGCTGTTGAATAGTGTGCAAATAAAAAAACCGACGTTAATTATGCACCAACCCAATATTTTCAAATTAAACATTCTGTATTATAATATAGGATTATTGACATTAGTCAAAGTCTAAACTACGTTTCAAACAAAGAAGTTAATCATCAAAAACAAATAAATAAAGAAAAATATTTTTAGAATTCAAAATATGGGAATTTCATGGGCAGAAGTCTTCGCAACCTTCGAAACAACATCCCACTCAGACTCCAAAAAAGTAAAATAGAAAGCATTTTGAAGCAAAAGATGGAACTATTTCTATTATTTTCTTTTCACGACTCTTTCAACATATAACTTTTTATCAAACAGCTTCTTTAGATTATTGTTGTTTTGCGTCAAAAATGTATATGTTCGATTTTTAACAGCCATTTTTACTGCATTTCCGTCGAAAATCTATAACTGCTTTTGACATTTGACCAACTAGGAGATCTTTTTTTTCGCTATGCAGCAATGCTGGCTGAATCATGAAAGAAAAATACCCTGTATTACACATGATGATAAATAGCATAAAAAAATGTGAAAACGGCTTAATTAGGTGAAAAAATATTTACACCTATTTTTATGCTTGAATGGGGTTGAAAGAGCAAGCCTGCGTCATTAATTAGTCTGTTTTGGTTGGTATAAAGTGAAATTTTGGTATTAAATTTGTTTGGCATTGAGCCACATTTGGTTAGAAGGCTTCGATTTGTGGTATTTTAGAGGTGTTACGTAACCCATTGGGAAATTTTGCAACTGAGTTACTTATTCTACTGTTAAAACTCCAATGTGCGCGCGTTATTTTCATTTATAAAGGGTGTCCAAAAATGCCCACTTTTAAACAGCCATAACTTTATCTATAATCCGAAATTCTGTAAACGCAGATCGACTCAGTTTTTTATGACAGTTATTTTGGTATATAGAGTCAAAAACAATGATTTCCGCATGGTCCCCCTTGGTCTTGGTCAATAGATGACCTCTGGATGGGTAAGGCCTAAACCACAGGGGGGACCAAGCGAAAATCGTGTTTTTGACTTTATCTCTATATAGTATTTGGCATGTGTCCGTCCTACTTTTTAATGGACATTTTGACCACATTCAGGCCATTTTTGCTTATTTTTCCGATTATTTTCGGCAATGTCTCGACGGAACCCCAAACTTCAGACAATTCAGCGTCTTTTTATGCCGAGACCCAGGAAAATGTCTTCGAAAAAGAAAAACTTTGTGGTCCTCAAAATTGGAGTTGGAGGATTTTGGGGTAGGCCTGGAGGATGGTTTTTCTGCTTCCAACGATGGCCATTTTGCGATGTCTCGAAAAGAACGTAGACGTAGATAGACGCGTAGTTTTTCACGATGAATGCACTATCGAAATTTCGTTATAGAGGCGCCGATAGCTCTGTGGCTTGTAATATAATAATATATAAAGTTTATATACCAAAAAAATTGCCATGAAAAACTGAGTTGATCTGCGTTTACAGAATTTCGGATTCGTGTCAGGACAAAAAGTTATGTCTGTTTAAAAGTGTGCATATTTCTTGGGACACCCTGTAAGTAGACAACTTTTGGTAAGAATTTAGAAATTCAAAATTTACTTTCAACTGAAAAGGGCTGAGGCTATGAAAACCAATTTTTACATGTGTGACTCTTTCATCAAAGTATTTAAATCTCACGCCAAGTTTTAAGACTTGTTGTTCTGTGGTAGCACTTTTCCATTATTTTTATTTTTCACCAACATGTAGCACTGTAATTTCAATTTCTAATGCGATTTAAAAATATTTTATGGTTAATGAAACCACAGTCTATAAAAAGCAATTTTTTCCACATTTTTATGCATTACATTAAGCATGCTGAAAAATAAGTAGAAACTAGAATCGTGGGGCTACACGCAGGTGCAACAAAATTAAGAAGTGAAAAAGCAAAGCATTAGAAGAACAAGTTTTTTAAAATTTGACGTAAGGTTCACATATTCTGACGGGTGCACCGACAGCCTTTAACGAATTAGCGAACAATTTGAATTTTTGTCTATTTACTTTCCGTTCACTTCATTTGCTACTAAGTTTTCTCATTACCTGCTATTTTAATGGGTTTGATATAGTCATAGTGCGCAAAAACTGATAAATTTATCTGAACCGATAACACGGGGTTTCAAAATTTAAAACAAATGAGTTTTGTCTTCAATTTTAATTTTGTATGAGATCAGCTAACTTTTTTATTTTTAATGACAGCGGATAACCCAAACAAATGCTGAGGATCTCCTCTTTCAGATAATACAGACAAAATTTTGTGAATTAGAAAGTTACCACTTTTTTTTTAAATTATGAAACCCCCTGGATAGGTTCGTCTGTCAGATAAAATACCAATTATTTATATATATGCCATATAAAATTTTATTGGTCACCATAAAATTTCATTTTTACACATAGATCATTAGAAAATTGAAAAGTGGGTTCCACTATCTACTGATATAAGAACAATTGGAATTAATATGTTTGATGAATTTCCAATGGTGTCTTTTATGTGCAAGAATGAGCGTGCTACCTTCGAAACTGAGTCAAATTCTGAGTGCGCCTACCGGTTGGATTCTTATGGACGCTTTTATTAGTCAGTTTGTAAACTGTGTGTTCAGATATCGTGTCTGGTCCTTGGCAAACATGAGCAATGGCACTCCAATCAAGTTGGTCGTCAGAAGTGAGAAGGATGGTGTTATGATTTTTCCCGGTAAAAGGTTCAGGCACTGACCATCAAGGCTTTTTAGACCAATGCGATTTCACTTTTGGCAGAACTAGAAGAGGGGCTTATCGATTGCGAAGAGGCGGCTGCCAAAAGTCCAACATATCAATGAACCATTTCTGTCTAGTTTAATTTGTTTTGTTAGTTGAGAAATAAACCTGTTGCTTCGAGAGTGTGGTTGTTTGATTGTTAGGTTGAGTTTGCATGTGGTCCGAATTGGTCTAAAGATCAAAAAATTCCTTTTAGAATGCACAATGCAAGAATTTGATTAATTACCACTTAAAAGAATGCCGATTCTTAGCTATTCACTTTTGTATTTTTTAGTGAGCAATGAATTTCCGTTAAAAAATTACCATAAAAAGGAGAAAGGTAGCCAGACCAGCAAAAAGTTACCCCAAACGGGAATGCAAAATTTTAAACCCGTTGATTAACTGTCCACGCACATAAACTACCACTCAAAAGAAAGCCCATAATTTGCTGATCATTTTTGTGTAAAAATATTTTCTATCGGACAGTAAATTTCCGGAGAAAATAGCAGTAGAGAACACTAACTGACGTTTCTGAAACATGTTTCTCGAAGTATGGGTTGAGTCAGTAAAGGCCTCAATATTCAAAATTCGAAACCCATCAAATATACCGTATTTCCTCTGATTAAACGGCAGTCTCTAATAAACCGGCACCCCCTACTTTGAGGGTCTGTATCTTGGACCAGAGTGAATATTTCGCAAAGGTGTTTTCTGCGTTTTCTTAACTCCCACGAGCTCTACCGATTTCGCTTTTTTCGATTTTTTAATTTTCACCCAAAAATCTTGAGATTGACTCCGAATTTTTCAGATTCTCAAGGGGGGGGGGGTGCTGAAAAATAAACCGGCATGCCGTTTAATTAGAGGAAATACGGTATTAATCCCAATTGTTCTTATATCAGTGGATAGCGAAAATCAATTTTCTAATGATTTGTATGTAAAAATAAAATTTAATCTGGCAGATAAATTTTCTCTGAAATGATTGGTATTTTATGTGACAGATGCTTTTATCAGTTCAGATAAATTTATCTGTTTTACGCACTACGGTTTGAACATCAACATTGCAACCCAGTGAATATTTATATAAACCTACCAGTGCACGATTTCTTCTTGCATATCGCTTTTGGACACATGTTGGAATTCCCTCTCAGGAATTAGGGTAGTTAGAACAGCATGCAGCTCTCTTTCATCCATTTCAAAAAGTTTTCGCCGAAATTTCATGTTTGGATGTTCTTTTGCTATAATTTTTTCAAAATTAAATAAAATTTAAATAAAAATAGGAACGGTTTTCAATGGAAGAGTACCGAAATCACCGGTAATGCAATTTTACAGTAAAAATGTTTCTTAAATTATCTTTTTGATGCCTTTTAACAAAAAGTGACTTTTATACATTTATTAAAATGCAGATAGAATGCTTGGCTCTATATGCATTCGCATCTCTGGAAAAAAAAGATGCCTTGGTCCCCCCTGTTGATTTTTTTTCGAAAAATTTTTTTTTTCCCAAAAGCCTCAAAAAGTGTTTATTTTCACTTTTTTAGCATTTTAACACAAAAAAAAAATTTCAGCGAAAAATTTTCATGAAAAAATTTTGCCTTGGTCCCCCCTGTCGTTTTTTGGCTGGCATACAGGGGAAAAATGGCCGAATTACAATTATTATAAAAGCTAGGTGAGCCTTTGGCCCGGACATGTCAACTCCCGGGCTGACATGAAATCCCTAAAAATGGCCGAAAAGGTCAAAATGACCAAAACAGTGGAAAATAATAGGTACTCTTTTTTTACCACTACCACTTTTCGGTCATTTTCCCCTGTACATATGCCAGCCTAAGCAATGGCTAAGCCTAAGCCTAACGGCTATGCGCTGCTTAAAAAATTAAAGCCCGGGAGTTGACATGTCCGGGCCAAGGGCTCACCCAGCTTTTATTATAATTGTAATTCGGCCATTTTTCCCCTGTATATATGCCAGCCAAAAAAACAACAGGGGGGACCAAGGCATCTTTTTTTTCCAGAGATGCGAATGCATATAGAGCCGAATGTTTTGTCACAAAGTCGCCTAATTTAGCTGAATGCAAGAATCGGGAAAGCCGATGTTCGGACAAAAAATGACTATCCACACGCTTACACAACGAAAAAACACGTTAAATTTTTTAGGAAATCTAAAAAGAGTTATGCAACATACCAAAAATATGAGGTCCTTCTGTAATATTCTTTCCATTAACATGCGAATAAATCTAGTTCTCACTGGCGGTGAGAGGCAGAGTTGGTGTTTTAATCCCAAAAAATTCTCTCTTTCGGCAACCCATTGATTTGGGGTCCCTGTCTGCTGTAAGATAACAAACAAATTGATTTTGTTAATATAAGAGTAAATATTGCAAGAACAGAGTTGAGTCACACAGTTGGCGACTAAAAAGTAGCAAGAAAAATTTTCAACTAAAAGTACCTAATATTGTGACCATACGTACACCAGACAAAGTAATTCTACATTTATATTTTAAGGGGATGAAATTTTGCTAAAACACTTTTTCTGATTTTCTGACACAACAAAATTTCAGAGCTATGCAACTGATTTACCAGTTGATTTACCACTAAGTCATAGCCTAATGTATTTCAGATTAGGCATGAAAATCGAAATCGAAATCTCTCAACTAAATTGTGAATTTTCCCCATCAAATTCTCAAAAGCTTCTGTTCTTGGTACGTATTTCCTGCTTTTGGACATTTGGACTTTTGTTGGCTCAAATTTTGGTTTTGCCTGAATTGCAGGGCTTACTGATGGTGTAGTCACTTTGAAAAAAAGATTAGAAAATTAAAAGCAATCAGGCAGAACTAAGATTTGTGCAAAAAAGGTATATTTGCGCCAGAAAAAATAATTGTCTTAAGTTTTTCATGTAAATATTTTTATAAATGCTTTTTTTTTAACTTTGCATGCCGGGTTATACAGTAAGTAGTTTAAAGAAATATTTTTAGCAATTTGTTCTGTAAACATCTATAATTTAGGTTCAGGTCTGTCTTTAAAGGGGCATACCAGCGCGTTACACTGCAAATTAAGGCGGGGACCAGCAATTTTTCAAAAATTGTCCTTGTTTTCACTCGTTTCATGTCAAATCTGATATTTATGACCTTACCGTATATTCTCTGTTAAAGGCCCCCTCAATGACCTATATCTCAACCCAGAAAAATAATTTTGCAAATCTGTTTTTTGCGTTTTCTTAGTTAGCACGAGTTTACCTAATTTCACTTTTTAGATGTTGATTGAGCACACAAAAATCTGAAAAGCAAATTAATTTTTTCCCAACTTTTTTAGGGTTGAAAAATAAAGGCCCGGGGTTTTTAATAGAGAATATACGGTATCCTACTTTTAAAAACTAGGCAGAAAACTTTCGGTAGAACGTTTATAGAAAACAGTCATGAGAGAAATAAATTGTTGGTCCCCTCGCCTTAATTGCGGTGTGACGCGCTGGTGTGCCCCTTTAACAAATAAGTTGTTGACTTTCTCCGAATTCCTCAAGCATATTGATTAATTAATTAATGTTATAATGTCTCAATATTGACAATGGCAGCAGAATGACTGAGTAGCAAAGACCAAGATGCAGCTGCAATGAAAATTACAAAAAACACGACACAATAACAAAATAACACCGCAAATTTCAGTCTTGTTATATAACGTAACGTTATAAAAACTTGCTTAACCATTCTTTCTCGTATATATCTGCAGCTGTTTTTTCGTCATTGTATAGCTTCGAGAATAGCCATTTGTGGGCATTGCTTGCATCAATTTTCTTAAAATGTGGCATTTGAAAAAACTGCAACCCATCAAAAAGGCACAAATTGTCTTGTTCGTAAAACCTTGTCCAACTGAACGGCTCACTTTTCCAGCTGTACGGCAGTTATTTATGTTAATCAGCAAATAAAATAAGAGCAACAAGCTGTTAAATTGCTTAATTATTTATTGCTCTTGCCATTTTGGGTGTTGTTGATGGTAATAGACTGAAATATTTTGAGAGACTATGTTACAAAGTGGAAAAATGTGCTTTTGTCACGGCATGATTCTTGTACAAACATTTTTCTGCGTACTTGCAATGATGACTTGCAGTGCGACGTAATGGCTTTTTTAGTTTGAAGTATTTATAATCCATGACGTGTTTTAGCATTCAGCTGATGAGTCAAAAGAATTATTTGGTTGACGCAGTAATTTTGCTTGGACATTAAAGGGAACCGAAAACTTGTGTGACTAGAAAATTCCTTGGTGGTATAACGACGACTCGATACTGCGACTCGATGCACCGAATTTCAAACTCGACTCTCGTCACATGTAATTTCTATTTTTGGTTAATTTTTTTGGTTTGTAGTGGACTTTTATGCTGATTGTTTCTCTAAATTCTTCATTCTCATCGGCTTTAAAGCGTTTAGTACCCTTTGAGATTTTTTTGAATCAGCATCTTTTTCAAATTTTTAGGCCATTTATTGTCTTTTTTCTAACTTAGGCAAAGCCTTAGACTAAGTTCACAATGTAGAGGCGAAGAGATAGGCAAAGTGATAGGCAAACTTTTTACAATTATTTTTGTTCTCTTTTGCAAACTCTAATATTAATGTTGCTATACCAAAGATTTTAACCCTTTTGTAAACTTTGAAAAAAATCAGCAAGTGATTGAAATTTAATAGAATAAATATGATTGCCTAAATAGTACTTTGTCAAAAAAGCTTCATTACGGCTTGGCTACAATGAGGCGACGGGCGATTTACAACCGGCGATTGGCTGTAGCGACTATGGGTGGCTACAATTAGTCGCCAGCCACTAACCTAATCGCCAGACGCCACAGCCAATGGCACAGCCACACAAGGCTGCAACGTGAGTCATCTCATCAGACAGCAAATTCACATCGCATCTTTATTGAATTGGTAAACATACATAACAACGAAAGCAAGACATTTTTGATAACAACTTAGATCATTCTTCTCTGCCATTCCACCACACCTTCTTCTATATTGAAATATCGCGTGAGATTTTGACGGACTTCTTCTGCCTCCACCCGACTTATGTTGGCTCCACGTCTTCTCATTTCGGCTGGCTGAAGAGATTGAAGCTGAAGCTGCACTTCGGTACTCGGCGGCCAGGGGAGATTCTGAAATTCAGGAAGCAACAACACTAGATTTAAAAGAGAACACCTATTGGAACCTGTAATTATAGATTCGCTTCTTCTCAGTTATTTCTGCACCTGGCAACGGTTTCATAAGATTTTCGGTCAATGGAAATGCTGCATCTTCGATGAAGAAGAATGAAGATACCGCTTGAGAATTAGGCAAGGCAGCAGGTAATCAAAAATATGTGTTTCAAAACAAAAATTGCTACACAATTTTCAAATATTTTTGAACCGTGGTGACTGGTGATTGGCTGTAGCGATTAGCTGCAGTGACTCCCGTTGTAGCTGGGTGTGGCGACTGGTGACTGAGTGTGGCGATTGACTGTGGCTGTTGTATGTCGCGACTGGCGATTCATTGTATCCACCAAGTCGCTACAGCCAATCGCTAATCGCCATTCGCGGTCGCCTCATTGTAGCCAGGCCTTAAGCCAGCGCACGTTAGGACGATCTCAAAGGTGTTTCCCGAACAACAAAACGGCTAAAAACGAAAATATAAGTAAAGGCGCGAATTCAAAAAAAGGTTACAAGGTCACCCCGGAAAGGGAGTGAGAGATGCGCGCACTCCCTTTTTTAAAGAAATTTCCGAGCAATACTCTAAATAATGTATCCACTCATAAGCTCTGTTGCCAAACTCTAGAGAGGAAATTCAAGGATTTAATAAAAGTAGGGTATTTATCGCGGTATCCAATAGGGTATCCATCGCATAAATTCAAGCTGCTTTTCGAAGTTTCAGGTATTATTGAAGTAATTATAATACACTATCGTGTTAAAAGTGATGTCTATTTGTAGAGAAAAAATTAAATAATACCATAAAGTACCAAATAACACATATTGGGAGACGAACTTGAGATCCGGTGTATCGGGCTATGATCTATAGAGCAATTCATGTAGAGTGAAAAATTCAAGAAACAGACAAGTTACCTGATGGTCTGGACACTTGCTACAATTTTCGATAATTCCTTCAGCGGCTCGTAGGAAAGGACGAAGTAGCAAAAGCTTGCGGAAAGTGCTACAGTCTTTGAACACACGATTCCTTTGCTGGACAGCTAAACCTTTTCTTTCTAGACACGGCGCACTCCCAGTTCTCGATCATGTATTTATTACATTGCAGTCTGCCTTTGCTAAAACCATAGATATACATGTATATATGTAATTGGAAGAAACACAGAATTGCTTACAAATACCAGTGATTAAAAGTCCAAACGCTGTTTGCATCCTCCTCGTATTGACGCAGAGCACTTTCAGCTTCTTCACCATCAAATTTGATTACTTGGGAATAGACGAGAGCTGGCTTGTTTTTTCTTCGACCAGATACTTCTTGCAGGGACATAACTAGAAATAGGAAGCTTTAAGGGCTTGTGAACAAATACGAAACAGTATCTAAGCCTAAGCAAAAATATCATTACTCCACGTCCATTGAAAATCTATGACCAAAAGGGAGAATCTATGGCCAAAAAAGAAGAGTTCTATGGCCGAAAAGAAATACCAGCCGTTTTCTTATAAGTTTTAATTTATTTAACCAGCATGTAGTCCTTGCAAGCTATCAACCAACTGCATGAGGTTTTAGAAAGTTGGAGCAAAAAGTCTTTCAATAGAGCTAATTTTTTGAAAATTTGGTCCATTGAAAGACTTTTTTCTCCAACTTTTTAAAACCTCATGTGATCAGTTGATAGTTTGTGAGAAAGCTAAGATCTTGGGCTACATGCTGGTTAAAAAAATTTAAACATTCTAAGAAAACTGCCAAGAATAAAAGCTTTACAAATTTGCCGAAATTTTCATATTCAGCCATTAATAAAATCGATGAGCATAACGGGGTAACAACAACTGGATACAACTTATGACTGGATACGACGACTAGATACATTAACGACTGGATACAACGACTGGATACACCTTTTTCAAAATTTTCGAAATTCGTGTTGAAAAATTTAAAAATTCTGTATTTTTTTATCAATGTTATCCACTTATTTTTGACACTGCGTTTTTTTGCTGGTGCTCCCATTCATTGTTGTTCTTTGCAGAGTTCGAAATGGTCAACGTGCAGAAAGTTCACTCACAGCGCGTTGGATAAAGATTGGCGCCGATCACCTACACGGAAGATCGTCAAGATTGCTATGTGTGGACAAAGACAGGGACATCGACAGTCAAAGATAGAATTAAAGTCGCCTACTACAGCTGTTCCGGATGTATAGCCAAGAAGCGTGCAGATACAACTTTTGGAGCCAGTGTCATCAGCTCTCTCAAATTCAAAACCACTGACGACCAATGGATGGAACAGCCGGAAGACTACATTCACATTTGCATGGCTAAAGATGCGAATGAGGTTTGAGCGTTTTTTCAATTTTTCCAGTTTTAACTTGGAATTGAGGGTTCGGACTTTACTCAGGATCTCATTCACAGAATGAAGAACTTCTGAAATATTTCGAGTAAGACGCTTTACTTAAGCTCACTGATTTATCACGGTGTTTAGAAATACGTGGTTCTCACTCGGTGAAATATTTTGCCTCTTTGCGTACTCTGGTCCAAGAACCACGAATCACGCCGAGATTTATCATAGTAAGCAGCGACTCGTCTTTTCTGTCAACTCGAAACTGGGACACTGGGCGATTATTTTCAAACAGGTAGAGTTTCTATAAAGTAAACGTGGCTTTTATTTTAGCTTTAGGTTACTCACACTGAAGAGCTGGATGCAAATGATGTATTCGGAGGACGGCAGCCGCCAAGAAGGCAAAGAACGGACTCAAAGCTTAGCCAATGAAAAGGTATTTTTTTTATCGATTCCTGATTTTGCTGGTACTCGGTTGCGGTTATGGTACTCCTTCGGCTGGGCCCCCCCCTCTTTTTTTTTCAAATTCTTCGAATTTTTTAAATTTAAACAAACAAAAATCAAAATTTCATCGACTTCAACTATCTTTAAACAATAGCTTGTGACTTCTTACCCTTCCAACGCCACCTATTTTGACAGGATTGCGAATAAAGAATTCTACGCAGGTATCTCGGGACCATTTACGATAATTAGCTCTTGTTTCAGATGGAAGTGTAAGCCATCATCACGTCGAAATTCTCTTTCCAGAACCTTGTCTGTAGCCATATCATGTACCCAATAGTAGGAAAACAGAAAATCTCAAATATAAATACCATAAAAATGCTATAGATAAAGTAAAACGACTAACTTCTTTCAGTCTTATTTGAGCCATTCAAAATGGTCCCATTGAGGAAGCCGATTTCCTCTTGCAGTTTTGCGGTCGCACCGAAAACGTTGCTATCCATCTGATCATCGTTTATAGCGCATAGGTTTTCCATAGATGCACAATGGAGATGTGTGAAGCATATTTGAAAAATATATTTGAAAAAAGAGGGGGGCACAGTCATAATTTGTACAGCTTACTTGGTTTTAGAAACAAACTCCTAATTTGTATCCTCGGATAGCATGTATCCAGTCAGATTTGTATACGCAAGATATCCAAATATCTCACGCGATCCCGTCTAATTTGTATCCAGTCGTTGAAGAGTCACAGGTATTTTCATGGTTACTGTCTGACTTTAATACTTATTTGCTTTCAGAGAAGTGTCAGTGGATGTTGAGACAGAAGACAATTCGGCAGAAGACAGTTCCGTTGGCTGAAGAAGCGGAGGAAATTACCGTGCAAGAGAATCCGACTAATATCTCACTCTATCATTAAAATTTATCTCATATCATTATGTTGTTTGGAATATTATCCTAGTTTGTCTAGAGGAAATAAAAATTGTGATTTGAACTGTTTGGGGATGAATAGGACTAGCGCTGGGGACGTGACGGGAATCTCGTTCCCGCCAGAAGTGTAATTCCCGTTCCCGTTTTCTACTCGACCCCTAGCCCACAGAAATAAATAGGACATCATACTGATTTTGTGGAAAAGTGTATCTAGTCGTTTTATCCAGTCGTTTTATCCAGTCATAATTTGTATCCAGTCGTTGTATCCAGTCGTTGTATCCAGTCATAATTTGTATCCAGTCGTAGGGCAGTCGTGCATAACATGTAAAATTTAAATATCGAAAATGTGCGCATAATATTCGGACACACTGTAATTCAGTAAAGTATCTTTTGCAATTCTTACATATTTCTATAACTTTATTATTAAATAATCTGATGGTTCTAATAGTCGCAACTCAGTAAATTATTTTTTACGACTCTATTTTTAATATAAACCTATAATTTTAATGTAAGCCGTCAATACTTATCAATACTTACTGAAACTTTATGACATCATCACTATTCTTCCCCACGTTACAGCAAATTAAACTTGTTGTTTTGTTATTGTCCACCAAAAAAGTATTAGGTCAGTAACGGATTTTCGTACTTTAAAAACAAGATATTTTTTAAATGCGTCACCCAATATTTCCATCTACGTGAACTAATAATTTGTTTAGAGCACTCCAAACCTATTTTCTTGAGCAGCCAAATGCCGAGAGCGTAGCCTTAAACAAAGGGTCATTTGCTGGGGAAAGCGGCTAAAAAACTCTCTTGTATATTATCTTCGGAGGTCTCTAAGGAATTATTGAAATTTTTGAAATTTTCGTTCATTTCCAAAATATTTAACTACTTTTTTGCTAATTTCAGCTCATATTACTTTTTAATTTTAGGGTAGTACTATTTTCGTTGAGTTGCCTTTGCAAAAATAAAGTGTGTTACAGCGCCTTTACACTTAAACTGCTATGAAAGTTCCAAAATGCTAAAAAGCTAAATTTACAGTTTTTTGGATCCGAAAAAAATCTGGTTTTTGGTCGAATTCATCCATCTACTTGCCTATATTCTTCGTTAACCTAAAGCTTGTACATATACTGCCAATCTGAAAAGTCTCAATGTTGTACAAAGATAAATACAAACTTCCCAAAAATTACTATGAAACCTCAAGCAAACTTTATCATGTAATTCTATCAAATAATCCTCTGTATACCGTATACAGTCAACCCCCATTTAACGGCCCTCCTAAAAAGTACGTTCCCACCTAGGGTCCGACACTTTTGTTACCTCAATTTTTTAATTCTTCTGCCGAATGTGATTCGCCAGGGTTACGATTGGTTGATTACGATTAGGACTATATATTTCATCACAGAGAAAACATTTTAACAGGTGTTAAAATTTAAATCCCCGCGAACTTTACCAATGCTCGCTATTTATGCTATTGTGCTCAATTCCTCTCAAGACAAAAACTATTCAAATTTGAATTTTTTCAAAGTTCAAATGTTTGTTGTCTTGAGAAGAATTGAAAATTTGATGGTGATTTATAAGGTTCAACGGCAGTTTTATAAGCAAATTGACCATGCTGGACACGAATCCGTTATCAGAATCGCAGGTTTGCCTAGAGTTTGAAAAGTTTTACGTCATAGCGATTTTTGAAATTTTTTGAGAGTCTTGCTAAACACTGCAGAAGCCTGTTTTTATGTTACTATGAAATACTTCCCGGTGCAGTTTTTCTTGCTTTATCGAATGGTATGTATTATCTAATAAACAAACAACTTTATCATTTGTTTTTTTGTATATTTATATGTTAACGAAGTATTTAAAAAATGACACAATTGTTTCTCTCAATGAAAAAAATTTCATTTTTTACGATATGCCATTAAAAAGCCCGTGATCTGCACTTTCTGTTAAACTGAAAATCAAATTGATCAACAACAAAATTGGCGAGATCTGCTTCTTTGAAGTTGCATGAGCAGAAATCTCGACTTGTATGGCTCAGAAGGTCAGCTGACCCGCAGATACCAATTTTTTTGGAAATTTTTTTTCACCATCGTGTTCAGCGTGAAATTCTGCAATAGTGCCCATACTTTTCACGCTCTGGCACCAGAGTGTTAACATATACCAGGTTTTTATCTTAATTTATCAAATAAAATACGTTTTTTAATATAAGACATTTGGTCACTTTGTTGTGGCATTTTATACAGTGCTTATTGAGCTTTGAACGCTGGATACGGAGATTTTGAAGTACAATTTCAAAAAAAATTGAGGTTCTAAGGGGAGACCAATCCTAAAATAAAGGACGTTTGAGCCACTTTGCTAGGGATGAAAATTTAAGCGTAAATAAATTTTCCGCTAAGTTTCATTGAAGCAACGATTTTTAGTGCAGGTGTGTACCGTATTTTTTGACATCATATGAAGTGCATAGCCTCCCCCCCTCTAGAACTTTTTTTGGTTTTTTAAGTCCGTCTTGGAGCACGCTGGCCCACTCTTACCTAAGCTTAAATGCGTAGAAAGTTATTTTTTTCACATTTTTGAGGCACTTAGAAAATTTTCAGAGGGAAGGGGTGTACTTCATATAGCAGGGAGTGCACTTCAAGTCGGTGCACTCCAATTTATACGTTGTTTTGCACGAAAGATGCCAAAGATTCACGCTTTTACTGCTTGTTTCCACTACTTGTTGAACTATTCACCTAATGCATATCGTACAATGAGTGAGTGACAAATTTAGTGCCTTAAAAATGTATTCCCGAATGGGTCGTCAAGTGTTGGCTGTTGCTCTCAGCGCTGCACAAAATAATATGAGGTAAGCAAAGAAGCAATGAAGTGGGCTAAAAGAGGCAATAATACGTGGGTGGACCTATTCATATGCATCTAAGTAATAACTTATTGGTGCCAAAAGTAGTGGAACAATAGGCTGACCGCTTTGATGGGATGAAACTACTAAGCAAGAACAAAAGGAGGTGTGGCCCAGTTAAGAAATTGGACTATAATAGAAAGAAAAAGTCCACACCCACTTCCTGAATAACTGAAAAGTTGGCAGTTGGCATATATAGCCTGTTCGGTAAAAGTTTTGTGCTCAATTAAATTAGACTTTTTCTCTAATTTTTTATTCCTCAGATTTTTTTGGATTTTGCATAGCCTATATTTTTTGTTTATTAGTTATTAGTTTATTAGTCTTTCCGACACTTATGTACTTCTGGGGACGGGGGCCTAGGTAAAGTCTTAAGCCTAAGGAAATGTAGACCAGCATATTTTAGGACGAACTCTAATGTTTTTCCCTGTCTACAAAAATTGATAAAAACATGTTTGAGTCCGTCCTAACATACGCTGGCCAACCCATGCCTTAGTCTTAACCTAAGATTTCACGTAGGGGCTCCCCGAAGTACATAAGTACAGTCTTTCCTGTGGTTTTGATGATGGTCGAGCTGGGAAAACCTATACATGGTTACCTATTTTCAAAACTATTTATGGAAAAACAATATTGTTTAAAAAAACAGGAAAATTACACTGGCCACCCTGCATACCTCCAAAGTGAACATTTCTTTGTTATTTCTATAGATCCACAATAATCCTCTTTTCTAGGTCTTCTGATATTGTTATTTTGACCAAAATAGTTGGCTCATATTTCATTATATCACTGCTAATTTTGCTCCTCTTCATATTTTCACAGACTGCCCTGCTAGTACTAGGGCATGAATTTTGAAAACGCCCAATTTTAGATTTTAAACAAAAAGTTTGCTTCAAATCCAATTTTTGAAGCTAACACGATTTTTACAAAATCGTGTTTCGTACTTTGAATGCCTGTAGTTTATTTCATAGCCCGTATTTTGATAATTCTGTCTGGCTTTTTTTTAAAGACATATATGGCTACATTTTGGTTTCAAAGTATCTACCGTATTTTCTCTAATAAGCCGACATATCGCCTTATTCTTCCAACCCAGAAGTTCTTTAAAAATAAAAGTCGATCTCGAAATTTTCGTGTGCTCAACCAAGGAAATCAGTAAAGATTATTTGAGCTGAGAAAACGTATAAATTATATTTAAAACAAACTTTCTCTGTGCTGAAATACAGGCCCTCAGAGTTGAGGGTGTCGTCTTGTTAGAATTAATATTTGATATTAAAAGAAATACGGTATTTGTATATTCACTATAGGTTAGTTTACGCTTATTGAGCAAAACTATGCAAATTGTAAGCTTTTTGACAATCTATATGCCTCCTTTGAGCCTTGAAATTTGGTCGGAAATGGGTGGGCATATCTGCAAAGCAAAGGCAATAATTGTCGGCTATTTGCTGTTGTTGTTATTTTTGGGTTATCTGGCACAAAACAATTTACTACTCCTGTTTCTGCATCAAAGATTTGAAGTGAGTGGCATTTATGCCATTGCATTTTGCTAACTTTTAGTTTTTGTGCAGATTTTATGTTTTGCAAATTTGAGACCAGGAGCGTGGGTTGTACCTAGTCAGAAATAAGCAGGGGTAAAATAGCATATTTTGCCAAATACTCTAAATGCACTTATTTTGAGCAAATGTAGTTACTTTCAAAATTTTGAGATCGAAGACCTGATCATAGCCCATCAGTTTTCTACAGGGTGTGTCAAAAAAAGCGAACACTTTTTCACGTTCCCAGTGCTAGTCTTATTCATCCCCAAACAGTTCAAACCACAATTTTTATTTCCTCTAGACAAACTAGGATAACATTGCAAACAACATAATGATGTGAGATAACTTTTAATCATAGAGTGGGATATTAGCCGGATTCTCTTGCACGGTAATTTCCTCCGCTTCTTCAGCCAACGGAACTGGATCCTCTTGAGCCGGTTGATTGTCTTCTGTCTCATCATCCACTGACGCTTCTCTGAAAGCAAATAAGTATTAAAGTCAGACAGTAACCATGAAAATACCTGTGCTCTTCAACACTAATCCCCATTAGACAGCCGACTCCCGTATTTGGACGGACACTTTTTTCCAGATTTTGTCAACGGCTCCCGCACACCGTCTGATCTACAGATCTTTTCGGTGTAACCAAGGATGTTTGAATAACGGTTGTGAGGCCGGTTCCGAGTCCTCTCATTCTGCCGTAGCCCTATGTCTATCTCTCTAAGAATAAGATTAACGTCGCTCGGTGCACAGGGCTAACTCACTACGTGGTTGATTCATAAATGCGTATGCTCGCACTTGAAGCTGACCTTTTGACCTATAGCTTCAACTGTCCATCCTGGTTACACAAAATTTAATAGGAATTCAACAGAACTTTCCAGTAAGCTTTTTAGCAAGCAACAATCTGTAGAAAAGTTTATAAAACAGTTAAAAATTAAATAGAAACAAACATTGTTTCAAAATGTTGCGTTTTTTGACACACCCTGTATTTGTATAACATTTTCGCAGTCTTTCTTGCTACGAAATGAAAAATGGATTTTTTTGTCGATGTATTGGGTTGTCTACTAAGTCTTGCATTGAAAGGACTGTGTGGTTCAACACTTTGATGGGTTTCAACTTTTCTATTTACAAAAACCAAGAATAATTTGTTAGCAGGTTGCACAATAGAAAATTTTCAATGAATAAAAACAACAAAATTAATTGATGGGTTTCAAAATCAAAATTTTTTTCTGATATCAAACTGTTATAGTTAATTATTATGAATAAAATAATTTGAAACCCATCAAAGCGTCGAACAACACAGTCGTGTTAATGTAAGACTTGTTGGACAACTCGGTTCAGTTTGGTGATAAGCAGCTCCCTAGTGTAAAATCAAAACTTTGATTAGGAACGTTAATATCCTAATTCTGGATTTCTTGCAATAAAGTCTAAAAATTTAAATGCCAATAGAACCCCAATTTTTTAGTCACGACTTTTCTACGGCGTCAAAAAAATCATAGCCAATAGCATACATTGTGCTTAGGCCCAACCGAGGAATCGTGTGAGCTTTTTAAAGTAGAATGTCTTTGCTTGAGTTAGCAGTGTTTTTTATGCCTGTAGTAATCTGTAAAAACTTTGAAACAAGTGCATATAAAATTATTGACAGTCGACCGAATATTCTCTATTAGAAGCCCACTATCTAATAGACCCCATCCCGCTATTTTTGTGACTAGAATATCCGAAATACCGTATTTCCTCTAACTAAGGCCCCTCTCTAATGAACCTTGACTTTGAGGGTTTGTATCTCGGAGCAGAATTTTTTTTCGATCTGTTCTTTTTTTGCATTTTCTTAGCTCCCGCGAGCTGTACTGATTTTGCTCTTTAGATTTTAAATTTCTGCCCAAAAATATCGAGATCGACCTCCAATTTTCCCGATTTTTGGGATTCGAAAAATGAACGCGCCAGCGCGTTAATTAGAGAAAACACGGTAAGACCATTTTTGATTGACAATAACAAGATTTTTGGGGGGTTTGAAAAATAAAGAATATATGGTATGCAACTTTTAGACTCAAACTCCAGTTGAACATTTGAACAGTCTAGTCTCGTTTATTCGACATCCCACCTAGGGTCCGACACTTTTTTTAAGCCAATTTTTAAAATGTTTTTCCAGTTGTCTTTGGTTGTTTTAGTCCGAAATATCGCAGGATTCTGATTTGCCGATCGTTTTCCCAAATCCACGGTGCCATAAAGACCCGCGTCTTCGCTTATCCGACACCTGATTTTTAAAAAGAGGTGTCGGATAAACGAGAGACGCGGGTCTTTATGGCACCGTAAAAGGATTTGGGAAAAACGATCGGCAAAATCAGAATCCTTGCGATATTTCAGACTAGAACAACCAAAGACAACTGGAAAATCATTTTAAAAATTGGCTAAAAAAGTGTCGGACCCTAGGGGGGAACGAACTTGAGGGGGTGTCGGATAAACGAGACTAGACTGTAAGTAATTCTCATGTAGTTTTATTTTTTTCCTAAATTCTGATAGGGTCCAGAAAAATTTCTTGGTAGTCAACCAGACTTTAGCAATTATTATTGGAGACAGGGATCTGTCATTAGCACATTTTTCGAGCTCGAGCAACCTTCAGAAATATTGCGCCTACGTTTTTTTTAAATTAAATTGGCTGTTTTTCACAATATCTAATTTTTATTTTTTTATACTTTTCGTAAGTGTTTAAAACATGATACTTTCGCCTTTAATTGCTTCCAACAATAGATATAAAAAAGAATAAAAATCGCTGTTGTGAAATAAAACCATCCTTTCTCTTGAATATTTATTATCTTAAAAATGGTAAGGCCTGTTTCACAATGCATCCTCAATCCTAAACGCGAAGTACTCGCGAAGTACTTTTCGATTTTTTTGCAAGTTTGGTGTCATATTGAAGCTGAGATCCAGAGCTATTATTTGACACCAAACTTGCACAGAATGAAAATAAAAATTACGAATAAAAGTGCGTTTATCCTCAACATGATCCTCAACATTGACGATCATGTTGAAGATTACCAACTTTTATCTGTAATTTTTATTTTCGTCCACTGCAAATTTGGTGTGGAAAGATAGTTCTGGATCCTAGCTACAAACTGGCACCAAAGTTGCTGATAAAAATCAGAGTTATCTTGCTGAAAAGGCTAAAAACACTTCCCCAAGTCGAGGATTGAATTTGCATTGTGGGGAGCTTTTAGTTTAAAACATCTTTTGAAATCGGTCTTCTTTATTTAAAGGGCATTTTCGTATTGTTTTCCTTGCTCTTCAATTGCATCATTGCATCTATAAAACCTAAATATAGTTTTTGCTAGGTTTCTCTGTCGACAATTTATGCCCGTGACGCTTTTTAACCCACTTCCCATTCATAAATCTCTTTGTTCTCAACGTTTCTTAAAGTAAACCAGAGTGTAGAGTCAGAAAACTCATCAGAAATGTCATGTGATGCCTAAAATTTTGAGAAAACTCATCAGAAATGTCATGTGATGCCTAAAATTTTGAGTTTCACCTCAAAACTTGGCGAAACCAGGCATGCTCAAGGAGGTCATCTAACCTGAGACTCCTAAAATTGTTCAAAATAAATGTTTTAGGCGCCAAATGGCGCCTCTTCAGCTTGTAATTTATTAATTTCAATACTCAATTTTAAAAATTTCATTTTATGCCTAACTTAAATGTGACTACAGTCGACTCTCGACAACCCGCCACCCCTCTCAAGTTCGTTCCCGCCTCGGGTCCGACACCGATTCATCAGTCTAGTGCAAAATACTGCAAGGATTTTGATTTTGCCGATCATTTTTAAAAATGCTTAAAATTTTGCCACCAAGACCCGCGCCTCTCGGTAACCCGCCACCCTAGTTTCAAAATAAGGTGGCGGGTTACCGAGAGGCCCGGGTCTTGGTTAAATGATTAAAAATTGATCGGCGAAATAAAAATCCTTGCAATATTTCGCGCTAGACTGACGAATCATATTCGGCAAATTTTTGACAAGCTTGCAAACCTTTCTAAACAATTTTGTAATTTAGAGATTCACAGATTTGAATGGAGAAACCTAAATTAAAATTACTTTGTTCAAAATCTTAAATTTTTATATTTTTTTAAATTATTGTGTAGATTTCTATTTAGAGGTGATGAAACCGGTCCGGGCGGGATTTCGGGACGGGATTTTCGGCCAAAAATATTTCGGGATCGGGATTTTTCAAAATAAAATTCGGGATTTCGTCGGGATCCCGAACAAATTTCGGGATTTGGCTAATATCAAATCTAAGTGGGAAATTACCACTAGTCGCATCATTTCTGCACTCAGTAGCCTTTAACAACCTTTTCTTTGCCCTATGCACACACGCAGCCATTAAAAAAATCATTTATTCACGCTTTTTTACAACAATGAACATCACTTTATAAGCAAACATTCGATCGGGCTGTGCTACCGCCCGACATCTTGATGACATTGCCGCACACTCCACATTTCGCTTCAGTAGCCGACAGCTTTGCAAAAAGATCGATGCTCCAAATAACACTCATCTGAAAATGCAAAGAGAAAAAGAGCGCAGCAACGTACAAAAGCGGAAACAATGCAGCAGTATTCATTAAACAAATATGAAAATGAATAATTGATGAAAATGCTATAAAAAATCCTGTCGGGATTTGACGATTTTCGAGATCGGGACCGGGATTTCGGGAAATGGTCGGGTGGGACGGGATTTTGGACCAAAATCGGATCGGACGGGACGGGATCCCGACGGGATCCCGTCCCGTCATCACCTCTACTTCTATTGCTCATCAGAAAGCTGAAATCTAAATGCAGTTCCAAAATAAGAATTATAATCACGTTAGGAGAAAATATCGCCATCAATACGTACCTAATAGTCCATAAATCAAAAATTTAAAAATTTTGTGAGGTGACATATGGCCTTTCAAAACAACGAAACAACGAAAACAAAATCGGCAGTAGGTGACTTTTGAAAAATTTTACAGGAAATTAAAAAATTTTCCAAATTTTATTAGAAGGCTTCTAGTTTAATGAATTATAACTTTTCGAAAATCTATCTGTTTTTCTAAAAGCAGAGATCCATAGCTTTTTTTTGCTATATAAAACGTCCTAAAAATACCAATTTATAAATTTCTATGCAAGAAAATTATTTTCTAATTTTTCCTTGTATTGACGTAAATTCTGGAATTTCGATTCTGTACTCAAACTTGTAAATGAAAAGTTAAAAATCTGACATTTATTGCCTACATCTACTTGTGGATTTATTGGTTCTATATGAGAATCCATGTCCAAAATATGCCTTGGTCCACCCTGTTGTTTTATTTTAAATTTTCAAATAATCAGTAAATTTTGTTTTGTTCAATTTTTCTTCATTTCTTTTTTATCCACGTGGTTTGGGTACCCGCTGGTGGTTCTGGAGTCTTTACGTGGTTTGGGTACCCGCTGGTGGTTCTGGAGTCTTTACGTGGTTTGGGTACCCGCTGGTGGTTCTGGAGTCTTTACGTGGTTTGGTTACCCGCTGGTGTTTCTGGAGTCTTTACGTGGTTTGGTTTAAAACTAGACTAGATTGGTTAGCTGCACTAAATAAGGCAAATTTTACGTTCTCTATACATACCTCTCAGGTCGGCCTCATAGGGTAATCTTATGCACAGCATCAACTGTATCAGAGATTGCAGAAGTGATTCTCGGCACTAATAGAGAATCCAGTGCAACTTTTGCCTTTGGTTCCCACTGTTGTTTTTTTAGATGCCTTGTCCCTTCTACAAAACGTGGAAAAAATAAACAGGGGCCACCAAGGCAAAATTTGCACCGAATTCTCCACTAATCCGGTGGAGACACACACCAACAATATTTGGTATCCGGAGAAATTGAATTTTTATATGCTAACCTTTTTAATGGGTTGCATGCATTTAACCTCTAATAAAAATTGAATTCCTTAAAAGTCTTAATTCTTAACACAAATGCATATATTTATGCAAAAAAGTTTTCCGTGTATTCAACAGTGGTTTGGTTGATAATCCTTTCCGGCGGCTAATTGGCATAATTGTAAGGGTTGTCTGGCCAATTTAAACGCTTCAAAGCATTTTTTATGAATTTGTACTATAAGGCTACCTTTTTTGCATGTCAATTGTGGTGATTGAAAAATATAAAATGTTACTAATTTGTGATAAAGACACATTTTAGACACATTTGGGAAAATATTTGCTATAGTTATCAACTACTACCACCACTTCAAGAATGCAACAAATCACTGTGTTAGCCTTGGTCGTAACACTTTTCCACCTCTGCCAGAGCTTTGAGTTTGACCTAAAGAGCACAAATTTCGCGCCTGGTGGAGCCCCAAATCAATACAATGCTGTCAATTTCGCAGATGATGAGGTTGGTATATATTTTCAGTGTAAAATATCCGATACCAAAATTTGGATAAAGTTTTTCGTGCATTATAATTTTTTTCATTCTTATAAAGGTCATCCTTTTGTTACTAGAAATTGTTTCATGGCAAGGCCGTAAAAATAAAAAAAACTTGAACGGGATGAAACAGACAGATATATATTTGAAAAAATGGCAGTCTTATTGATAAATATTCCTGTTTCCTTTTCGATGAGACCAGCAAAGTTTTACAAGAGAATTATTTGTAATTGAACAACAACGAAAAGTTTTTTCAAAATACCTTTACACATACAGGATGGCCCATTATAAACGCCCTAGTCAATTTTAGTCATAACTTTTTAAATTCGCGCTTTTTCGACGAGATTTTTTTTTGTTGGAAAGAGGAGACTCCGAGAAAGAGAATGGTACCAAACTTTTATTTTCTCCTTGTTTTTATTGTTGAGAATTTTCAATTCTGCAGAAGGGTGTTTTCAGATGCAATATTCGCCTCAGCAACGGTCAAAATACGTCAAATGGTTCATCGAGGAAGGCAAGAACGTCGCAAGTTTTCAGAAGAGATACCGAAGGGAATTGGGACGACATGCGACAGCGCCAGATGCCAAACGAATCAAAGAATGGTACGCAAAGTTCCAAGAAGGCGACTTGAAGAACAAAAAGCGAGTCGGAACAAAGGTTTTCTTTGATCTTTTTTAATGTTTTTTCATTTTCTCTTTCCGTGTTAGTTGAAGTGTTAGTTACATGTTTGGTACCATTCTCGTTCCCGGAGTCTCCTCTTTCCAACAAAAAAAAATCTCGTCGAAAAAGCGCTTTTTAACAGCCTATTATTAACTTTGAGTATGTTAACGAACGCTGCAAGTCTTAGTTTTTGTTTAAATACTTTACATCATCAATAAGTTATTAAAATTACTGCTAATCATTCATTTCCAAAAAATTTACAAAAATTTTTGAAGAAAAGCATTTTAAACTTTGGCCAGCAGGGAAATTCCAAATAGTGATCATTTTGAAAAGGTCTTACACGGATCAGAAAGACCAAACTCTAAACTTTCAGATTTATGGATTGTTTGTCGAAATTCAAAAATTTACTAAAAATCATTAAAATTAAAAAAACTGCATTTTAGGAAAAAGTAACACATTGAAATTTAGCTTGAATAGCGACAAGGATGGCTTTATTTCTCCAGATTTAAAAACTTTCATGTACCCCTGTCTCTCAGCTTTCATTCGAGCTTAAACATGACTAATCAAGTGTAAAAAAAGTTGTATAAACCCACTAATTTAGTTAAACACACAATTTATCGAAAATGAAGAAATTTCAGAGAATATTCTGATTTTTGACTCAAACGAATAATCCCCTATTCGCGACTTTTGAAATTTGACGCGCTCACAGTATATTGATTTCGTCCACAAGTTCGTGAATGGTTATACGCAACAGACCATATTTATTTATGGGTTGCAAAATTTTTTTATAAATGAGGATTGGCACTCAATTAAATGCTGGGTTTGAAAATCGAAATTTTGACTACACAATTTACGATTTGAAACCCATCGGTTAATTAATAAATGATTATTTCGCGAAAATTTCAAATTTTCCACTTGTCTTTGATGAATTTTAACTTAGAACGAGTGATATTTATGTAGACCCAACAACTATAGACAATGCAAAACATTTATTCTGGTAGGTAATCGCCTTCGTATTCGACAACTTCTTCCCATCGATGGCCTAATTCAGTGAAAGACAAGTGGAAAATTTGAAATTTTCGCGAAATAATCATTTATTAATTAACCGATGAGTTTCAAATCGTAAATTGTGTAGTCAAAATTTTGATTTTCAAACCCAGCAATTAATTGAGTGCCAATTCTGATTTTAATAAAAATATTGCAACCCATACGTAAATATGGTCTGTTACGTATAAGCACCCACGAACTTATAAACTAACCCAATATTTTAGGAGCACATTCCGGAAATTGCTTGATCTTGATATTTCGCTAGACAAAACATATTTTAAAATTTGAAAAATCGTCTTTCTTGACACATTTTACCCCTAAGAAGACAAATTCATTCGCTGGGTGGGTTTGAACCTAAAAGCCACAAAAATGCAAGATCCAACGATTCTTCACTACACTCCGAAATTTGTTTTGCATTTTTGTACCACCTATATCCCCTAGTGTAATCGTTCCATTTTCAGGACAATGCCGGCTTTACTAGTGGTGGAGGAAGTGGATCAGGAGGAATTGGTGGCACCAGGAGGTTAATTCAGCCACCACCTCTCAAGAGATCTTCCATGTTTCCCGCTTCATCCATACCTTCTAATGCGCCCAGCACCAATTGGATGCTGTTCCAACGACCCTCATTAAATTATTATTATATGACCAGGATTTGACAGAATCATTATTGTTGTTAAAAAAATTATATAAAATTCATTTTCTAATGGTCGGAGTTGGATTGAACTTGCTATTTATTATTATTTTTTCTTCTTCCTTTCTTCTTTTGCTTATCCTAGAGCAATTCCTTGTAATAACAGCCTTATTTGACCCGAGCACATTGAGCAACAGCTCTTTCCCCAGCCACTAACATGCTATTATTTTACATTGTAACTGAGAATTAATACTTGTCTTTTCTTTCTAAATTGTATGTGAGTGTGTGGAGCACAGTGATTGAAAGTATTTTTCGCAGATGAAAATTTGTTGTCTTTCAAGAAAGAAATATTTTGTGTGTAAGACAACTGCAACACAACTTAAAGAATAGTAAAAAGTTCATAAAAAAGCAGGGCTTCCAAATCAACTTTTCCAAATTCAGTCAAATCTTCAAAAAATCAGATTTTGGGACTAAAAGTCATATTTTTAAGAACTGCTGGTGTCTAAAATCAACCTTTTTGTGATTAATCAACCTAAGCCCTGTAAAAAAGTGGCAAACCCAAAATTTTAAGATACTAAACTTGAATTTTTCAAATTTAAGAAGTTTAAAAATCTAATTATAGCCGATGAGCCATAATTGGAGGGAATATGGTAGTTTTAATCCGGTTGTTATCCTTTATCCCGACCCCACCCTAATTTTAAAGGGTACCGGGACACTGGAAAATAGCCTAAAAGTATGGAAATTGAACAAATTTTTGTCAGCTTTGTCCTACTGCACAAAGAAACTCTGGTATGCATGCATGTTTTATGCCGCCAAAAAGGAGAATCAACTTATTTATGTCAAAATAAAAATAAAGCTCAACAATCAAAACTTGGGTGGGGTCGGGATAAAGGATAAGAACCTTTAATCCTACGATCTTTTTCAATATTTTAATTTCAACAAAATTGTGGTTCCAAACGTTTATGAAAACAAATGATTAATTGAGACATCGAATACTTCTTCACAATGTATCTTGATTTAATTTTTTTGTTGGAAAAAATCCCAAAAAACTGTCAATAATCTTAAGCAAAGCAAAATATAAATTGCAGGTAATGATAAAAAAATGTCGTCTTTTTGAAGAAACAACTATATTAATAATTGACATTTGTACAATGAGGCATTAAAGATAGACATATATAAGGCTTTTTTTCTAATTTTTTTTCATAAATGTGATTAATTTAAAAAATTATTCAAGTGTTATAATTATGAAGTTGTAGCAAGGGCACTTATTCAGTTGGTACCTAATTGGCCGTTACAATTTTGATTGTCAGGAAATTTGACCGTCATTTTAATTTGACCGTTGATAAAATTGACCATTTTAACATAATTGACCAGACTGTTCTTGTTCTGCTAGCAGTTAACTTTTGGTCAACAATCAACATTAACAAAATTACGGTCGAAATAATCAATTTTATCAAGGGTCAAATAAAAACGACGGTCAAAATTCCTAACGTCAAAATATGCTAGCGATTAAAATTCCTGACGGTCAATCGTAGAAGAATGGTCTGAGAACAAGCTTCCCGCTTCCTTTACAGGAAGCATAGTTTTTGAACACAGCGACATTTCAGAAAGTTGAATATGCAGGAAACACTTTTATACTCAAAAAATGCTGAAAAATTTTTAAATTTTTTTTCGTTATTCAAATTTGAAACTAAAATTTAATGTCTTATCTAAGGCTTAACTTAAACTGATATCATATAGGGGACACGGACATTTCCCCAAGCAGTTTCGTCTCAAGCCGTTTCGTCCCAAGGCCGTTTGGTCCCAAGCAGTTTCGTCTCAAGCCGTTTCGTCCCAAGGACGTTTCGTCCTAATTTATTTTATCTCAAAACGCACAATAATTTGCGCACTTCTAAAAAGGCACGTTTCCCCGAAAAATAGTCAGCGTACTTTTAAAAGACTGGGGCTGAACGTCAGCCATCCGTGGCTGTAGAAATTTATCAATGCTCTTCGTGTGGTTCAGCAAGGTCGTGATCAGAAGTACATCCAATGGCAAGCGGGGAAACGTCCACAAAGAAAGCGAATGAAATACGTAGAAGCCGACCGTCGAATTCTCTATATCGTGCAGGACTACGAGAGACGGAGCACAGAAGAATTCTTAAAGGGGATTGCTAACAGTTTTGAAATGGAAGATTGAGTTTTGTTGTTTGTTCAAGTGTTACGTCGTTCATTAAAAAAAGGCTTTGAATGTGGTAATGATCAGATGGGTGGTTTAAATAGATAAAAGTTTTTAGTGCACATTTAAAATTTTAAACAAATTAATTCTCGTTTATTAAAAAAAGTTCTTTACAGGGAAAAGTCACTTACGGGGACGGATTAAAGAAACGGATTTTGTGTGCGTAAATTATTGTGCGATTAGAGATAAAATAAATTGGGGCGAAACGGCCTTGGGATGAAACGGCTTGGGACGAAACGGCGGTACTAATGCCGTTGGCCCCCACCCAGATTTTTACCATATCCTAACCTTTTTTTTTGCTGACACATTATACTTTAGACAATGCAACTAGGCCAACGGCACTAGTACCAAACGGCTTGGGACGAAACGTCGCGTACCCATCATACGGTTACAGTGCAGTGAACGTCGGCTAACTCGTCATTGTCAAGTAGCTTTGGACTCAACTAGACGGTTCAAAATTTTGAAAAATTTTTTAGATGCAAACAAAAAATACAGTCAGCCCTAGATATATTGGCCCCCGATTTAACAACCCCTCGATATAATGCCCTTTTTTATTATTTATTACTGGGAGATCGCTCAACCAACATCCTTATAATCGGTCCTCAAACTAGAAGGTGTCGATTTATTAGAGATAAATGGTACTAATTGTAAGGTATTAACACGTGCAGTCCTGGTGCGCTCATCGTACTTTACGGGTAGAGCAGAATGTGCTGAACACGATTTTATCGGTCATTTTTGGTTTGATACGTGACCTTATTAGTGAAAAGGGGTCCTGAAGGTAATAAATTATTTATGGTCAAAATCCAGTTGGATAATCACAGGTTCCCAATTAGGCCTTAGGTAAATCCAGCGCCGCAAATTCGGCGCCACAATTTCAGCGATACAAATTCAGCGCCACCGATTCAGCGCCACCGATTCAGCGCCACAAATTCAGCGCCACAAATTCAGCGCCGACAAATTCAGCGCCAGATTGAATTTCGCACCTTTTTTGTAGTTCTTTGTGTTTTTCAATTGGAAAGTCGTTTCTAAATAATTTCTCGTCTTTTTGGCTTCTAGTTGCATACTTCTTCATTTATATTTTTGCATGCTTCTTTATCGAGATCGAGGCTTATTATCAATCAGTGGAAAGTTGTGCCTTCGCCTAATGCAAAGCCTAGGCCAACCTCTTCATCCAGAAGTCACCGCAGAGTGCACCAAGCGGATCCAAAATATCTACGAGCAATTACAGAGGGGAGGGGTCAGAGACCTTATAGCTCCCCACTTTTTCCACATTGAACTCACCAAGGAGCTGTAGGAACCCCTAAAGCTCATCTTAAGAATAGCCACATACAATCTATTATCCATGCATACTTTTCGTAAACCATTTTCAACCCACTTTTAGAAGATTCTTTTATTCATCAAATCAAACAAATGGTTAATACATCAAGGATTGAGATAACATAAAGTGATGATTTGCTGGGCGCTTGTTGTCAGACTTTCCAGAGCAGCCCTACTCACTTGCGTCAATCGTGTGCGCGTCTAAATGAAGCTTTTTTTTGGTAAAAAGTACTAAATAAAAAAATACCTGAATGGAAACAGGACTTGGTCCGTGCATATCGTGTTCTCGCGTTTCTTGAAGCACCAGCGACCCAAACGGAGATTGTGCTCGTCCATGACATCCCTCCATCGTGCAACGCCAGAATTGTCTGAGACCATTTCGGCTGCGCTTGACCATCCGCATCGGATAACCACCAGAAACACCTAACTGCTTTCTTTTTTCGGACTCCATTACTAAAAAAGTTCCGTAATTTATCCAAATTAAACTAAATAAAAAAAAATATATAAATGAAAAAGTGTGCAACGAGAAGCCAAAAAGACGAGAAATTATTTAGAAACCACTATTTAGAAACCACAATTGAAAAACACAAAGAACTACAAACAATAGGTGCAAAATTCAATCTGGCGCTGAATTTGTCGGCGCTGAATTTGTCGGCGCTGAATTTGTGGCGCTGAATTTGTCGGCGCTGAATTTGCGGCGCTGAATTTACCTAAGGCCCCCAATTAATGCGTTATTATTGTCACACCACACCTCGGTTCACAGTATACTAAATTGACCGTTAGGTATTCAACTTTCCAATGGTAATAAGCGTAGGCTGTTTTGATCTGTAAAGTCAAGATCAATCACTAGTTGTTTATTGGAGTAGAAATTTTTCGTATTAAGGTACTAAATAAGTTCATCCCTTCAGTAGTTTAGTTCTAAAGTTACAGAGGTGAAACCTCGATACAACAGCCCCCTATGAAAATTCTGTCAAGAAAAACTCGATATAAAGGCCCTCCAATACAACGGTCTCTCGATATAACGGCCCCCTATGGTCGGTCCTTAAGGGGGCCGTTATGTCGAGGAAAATAGGGAAAATGGTCATTACTTTGTATATACTATAGATTTTCACAATCTATAAAATACATCTAGTAAAGAAAATGCAGAGCTATCTTTTGACTGTTCATTTGTCCAGATTTCATTTAAATTTATAGCCTAAAAAATCCGAAGATTACAAGGTAAGGCGGCAAAAGATTTATGTGCGAAGACAAAGATTGCGGATTGCTTGAAGTATTGCGTGGAGGTTGCAAAGTTTTTCAGGTAAAATTTTTTATTTTATTTTGTTATTTGCTTTGTTTCAGGAAGAAGGTGCCGGAGCAGATTCCTACGAGGACTCAACAGGAGCAAAGTGGATCATCGGCCATCATGCAACTTCCAGTTAAGACTCGGTGGGGAACCTGGCATGCCTTCTCTTTTCAATTTCTTCGAATGAAACTGCACTCAAGTCGGCCGTTTGCGCTCCAGGGATTCTGAATGATAGGACACTGAAGATT
>JAMRYI010001764.1:0-11806 GCA_029231635.1 Ditylenchus weischeri | reverse complement strand
ATGGTAAAAGACTAAAATACAAAAAAGACTAAAATTTAAAATCGTATTAAAATTTTGCTGTAGACTAAAATCACAGTCAAAATTTTAGTCTTATTTTAGTCTTCATTTTAGTCTATTTTTAGTTCTATTTTAGTCGTCTTTAGTCTTTTTTAAAATTTTAGTCTTCCTTTAGTGGTCTGAATGTTCTATGTTAAGGTGATCTTAAGACGCAGGAAAGCTCAAGTATTCAAGCGATGGTAGTTCAGAGCCCTAATCAAAGGCGTTCAAAGGTTACTTCTAATCTTTTAGACTTCAAAGCTCATAATCTCTTCTTCTCCAGATTGTGTTCGATGAGCGTGTTCATTCGAGGAGCACTGGTCGTCAAGCAAGCAGTACGGCTATCGCTTCAATTTGCTGTTGGAAAAAGGGCAGGAAACAGAATTCGTTCCCGACTGCAAGAAAATCCTCAACAAGAACAGATACTCTCTACGGCAACTTTTTAATTATCAAATATAATTTTTTTCGTGAATTTCACATTTCAGATATCATTGTAATCTTCACAAAGGGGCGTTTCGGCGATGAATTGGAATCAGATCGATTCGGAGGTGGACTGACTTTGGATTTCGCTAAGCGGCAGGTGGACTTTATTGCTGTGACTGCCCATTTTCTGGATTCTAACTGGTGGAATTTTATTGCAATGACATTTAGAATTTTATTGCAATGACATTTACACTTTACAATTTTAGGGTTAAAAATGACTTCTTTGCACTTTTCTCTCCTTTGCCAATCGCCTTATTCTATGCTCAGCCTTTTTTGATCCTTTTGTACACGCCCAGCTCAGAGATATCTGCACCAAAGTACCAGGGTTCAACTACAACAAGGTAAAATTTTAGTGTGCCGGTTGCTACTAACTTTATTCTGGTCAGATTCGAGATAGGGTTTGCTCCGAAGCCCGATTTCTATGCCCAGAGAAAACGGTTGAAGCACCGCAAGCCAAACTTCATGCCAAATTCCGGTGTGTTCATCCAAACAAAGTCGAGGATGAGATAAATGCTTATGTTTCATTCAATGCTGGTCATTGAATCGGACCCGCTCAAGTTTTGGAAAAACAACTCATCGGTAAGTAACTTCATGGTATACAATTATTATGAATTAGTTTTTTCCAGTACTTGCCAAATCTCGCTCGTGTTGCCAGGATGATGCTTGCAGTTCAGGGATCAAGCTCAGCTAGTGAGAGGGCATTCAAGGATCTGCGATGTGTGCTTGGCGATTTCACTCGGAACAGATTAAATCCAAAGAAGACGGCTACACTCATCCATCTAAGAAACTTATCTTTAACTTAAATCGGTTAATGTTCGGTTTTGTTTGTTGTCTTCAAGCCTTGGAAATAAAGTTGAAATTACGGTTAGCAGAGTAGTATAAATATTCCGAAATCTCATAATCTTATACATTTAATGAAAAAAAAACTGAAATTTTTTTTTTCAAACTAAAAGTATGGCAGTATTTACTACACACTGCGATATAAAAACATTTAATGTTCGGTTTTGTTTGTTGTTGTCTAACAAGGAAGATGAGGAAAATAGCATGAGACCAATAAAATTTTCCAAAAACACTAAAAGACAGATGAACACTATCAGGACAGTGGAGAGTGGATCAAGACCATTGAGAGTGAATCAGAGCCATTATGGGTATATATAGAGCATTAAATTGGATCTGGACCAAAATGGTGGACTTCGACTAATAATAGTAGTTGAGGAGCATTAAGAGTGGACCTAGACCACTAAAAGTATATCAGGACCAGGATACAACGACACCACGATATAACGGCACCCACGACATAAAAACACCACCAGCTGGTGCTTATGGGTACCAAAATATCAAGGACCCTAATATTTTTCAAAAAGACTAAAAGAAGACTAAAAGAAGACTAAAAGAAGACTAAAATAAAGACTAAAATTTCGACTGCGATTTTAGTCTTTTTATTTTGAACGTAACGCCACAAGCTTTTAGTCCTTTTTTTGTATTTTAGTCTTTTTACACACCATGGTAGTGAGCAAAAAAATAAATAAACAAATTTTATTTTAAGAAAAAATCGATAATTTTTACGCATAACAGGTACAGTCAAGTCTCGATACAACATATTCCTGTTATAACAGACTCTAAATAACATACCCCTCCATATAGAATACCTCACAAAAGGGGTTATATCGAATTTTGACTGTATATAAAATTTAATAGAAACGAAAGGGGGGGGGGATTCCTCAATTCCTCTAATTCACTGTGGTGCTGCAAACCCCAATGACACCTTAATTTTTTAACATGAAGAGTTTTGATTCGACTTCTAGTGTCAGTATTCTAATATTACATTTAAGTTGCTGATGGATACCTCTAGCAAGATGAAGAGTACCGAAGAAGTATCCTTGAGAATCGAATGGACTCAACTGAACCAATTGGAATCTCAACTGAAGGCAGCATTCCAAAACATTTGCTTGTGGGACAGTAAGCAATTAAGTATCGTCATCGGGTGCACTAGCAAGGGACTTTTGCTTCGTATCAGAAATACTGTGGAATCTTTGGCGAGAAGTTGCAGCAGCACTAGCAAGTCAAACAGCTTGGTTTCCAACAACTATATGAATGCTCATGATGTCTTCTCGCTGCCCAAGATCTCTTATGCCGACAAGTCTACTCAGGTCTGCACTCTTCTGCACCAATTTTTGATATTTTTTTGTTATTCTTTAGTGTAGCAGTGTGGCTGATGTGAATACAGTCTTTTCCAGCTCAATGTTCTTCCATCCTTACCGTCTCAAGCCTAATAGGCAGATCAAATGTATTCAATGCAGCAATACTTCTTCCCAAATCAAACAGTGAGTGTAGCGCTCATTTGAAGAATTCATCTAAATCTGTTTTTCCTGTTTATATATGCTGATTTAGAAAATAAAGATTTTGGTTCTAGTGGACTGGAACATGGATGTTTAATCCATTTTCTTCAAGGAACGTTTTCTTCAAGTGTTTTTATGACGAAAGTAATGAAATTACGGCTAAAGTGCATTATACCGCGTAGCCCAAAACTGGCTTAATGTGTGAGTTTTGATGTGTGAGCAATTAAAACATACTTAAAACGTGTTTTTAGAGTGCGGAAGGCCATTTTTGGAAAAAAAAATTTTGACCAAAATTTGACTTTTCGCCTTGGGGGACCAAGGTAAACCACCTGGAGAGGGTACGTGAATACTTTATTTAAGATAGGATTTGAATTTTTTTTGAATATTCATTTTCGTTTATTGCCGCAATAGTAAACATTTATTCGGTCTCCTCAAAAATATCTTCGACATCAATAACATCATTTGGTTTTTCATTTGGATCTGAGTTGGCCTGAGTAGGAGCCACTCCTCAAAAGAAGAAGATCTTGAACATAGTTTTCCTTGCAGGGACCTACCGCATAAAAAACTCTGGCATGCACATTGTTTTTATGCATCCAGAGTTTTTCCGAGTGTTTGGTCTCTAAGGTATGTGTGTGTGTGCATCTCAACGGCCCCGGAGGGGGCGTAGGGGGCTTGGGAGTTAGAGATGCGCGCACTCACTTACCTTTGAGATGAATCCGAGCAACGCTCTTGATCAAAAAATGCATCTAGAGACTCTTTTTGCCCAGTCTCAGTAAGAAAAACGAGGTAAAAAATCCCTCTCCAGGTGGTTTACCTTGGTCCCCAAGGCAAAAGTCAAATTTTGGCCAAATTTTTTTCCCAAAATGGCCTTCCGCACTCTAAAACACGTTTTAAGTATGTTTTAATTGCTCACACATCAAAAAAACACGCTTTAAGCCAGTTTTGGGCTACGCGGTATAGTGCACTCCTGCCGAAATTACAATTGCCTTACTAGCTTTAACAAGCCCACAAGCTCTAATAATGCTACACCCTCGACTTTGAGGATCTTTGAGCATACATGCTCTCTTGCCCTCACGTCCCTTATTTTTTATATTTTTGATGGTCTTAAGTAATTTATAGTTAAGTCTTAAGAATGGCATCGGATTCGTATTCAGCACGGTTGATCTACTTGTAAATACCCCTAATAATCCTTCCAAATAACCCCCCTCCCCTCAAATAACCCCCCTGAGATAACGCAACTCCCGAACGCGGTTCGATAATACCAAAACAGCGAATTCACTGCCAACAACCTCAGTATCATAGTACAGGGTGCGGCAACTATTTTACCCACATTCATTTTGCATGTAACTTTTTAAATTCGTGCACAAATTTCACCGTTGACCATACATTCGAAAGCTCAGAGTCTGGGATTTCGTTAAAAAAAAAGAACTGGTTATTTCCTCTTATTTCTGTTATTTCTTGTTGTTTTTATCATTATCTTTAGTATGATATACTCGGATCTCTTCATTCGCCAAGGGTGACTGTGTAGGCGGGTATTGGACGCTACGATGTCGTTTGGCCATTCTTCTTCGACGGGAACGTGATATCTGGCGGTATAGCGATATCTGGCCATGCTCCACGATAATGTAATCCCATCCCTCCAGCAATGGCTGAATTTCGGCCAACTGATGTTCATACAAGATGGAGCTCCACCACGCTGCGGATTGGATGTTCGGGCTCTGCTCAACAATCATTTTTCTTTTTTTTAAATTGGTCGGGATCCTGCACCAATCAGATGGCCTGCCCAGTCTCCGGACTCAACCTGGACGGACTTTTTCTGTTTGGGGTTATGTTAAGAGTAAGGTCTACACTAAAAATTATTGAATTTTCTATCCATTGTTAAAATAGCCATAACTTAGTGAAAAATCGAGGAAATGACATGTTCTTTTTTAAACAAAATCCCAGTCTCTGAGCTTTCGAATGCATGGTCAACGACGAAATTTGTGCACGTATTTAAAAAGTCACATGCAAAACAAATGTGGGTAAAATAGTTGCCGCACCCTGTATTTGCGTACTCTGAAAGAATAACCATTTTCAGGACCGGAAAATAGTATGTCAAGGTGTCTTTGCCTTTTTTTAAAAAGGCCCTTTTGGCTCGGAAGCCTTATGTCTTATGCGGTCATAGGACACTTCGCCAACGACTATTTCGCCAACACGGCCCCCCAAAAACGGTAAAAGGACAGTTCGCATCGATGCGAACTGTCCACTTAGTTATGCTTGATGATAATACTCATTTTTCTAGGCTTATCGAATCAAAATTTATTGGAATTTCAAAAAAAAGCTCGGTTGATGATATAGGCTAAAGTTGGAAAATACAGGTGAATACTGTCTTTTTCCAACTTTAGCTTATTTCTCAACAACCGAGCTTTTTTGAAATTCCGCTTGGTGATTCAGATTCACGATAAAATTTTGGTTACTAGGATGGCTAAGAATAAAAAATTAGTCAAAATGGGTATTGTCATCAAACATACTAAGTGGACAGTTCGCATCGATGCGAACTGTCCTATGTCCGCCAAAAACTGCACTTTAGATTGATTAAAAATAAACAAAACGCCACAAATTTTGAAAAAACTTTTTGTGCATTTTCAAAATATTTCTGAATTTTAGATACTTTGCTTGAATTTCGACAATTTTATTGAAAACCCTAACATCTGAACAATTACAAATCAATCGAATTTCCATCAAACAAAAGATTTCTTACAAAAGAGACTTCTAATATTTTTTTAGCGTCTTCTTTCGCGCATGCAGGAGAGCCGCCTTTCATCACCATTCACCTTGCAGTGTAAGGCTTCTACCGACTGCTCTCACAGAAAAAAACGAACTCAGTTCAAATAGAAAACCTTGGTTATTGGAAGATTATGCTTCTCAGGAACAAGATTCTTAACCCCTTCCATCACGAAACGAGAACTGTGATTTAGCAGCTTAGAAAACATGTTGAAGGTCATTGTGCCTGCTCCTTGGTGTACTTCTTAACTGGGATGGTTGGTCATATCGGAAAGTGCCCTGTTAAGAAAAATATTATTGACCTGACACATATTTTGAAAGCGAAAATATCACTTCAACTTCTGAACAAAGTGGTACGCTGATGGATCGATTCCCTTTTCCTCCATGAATGTCAGAATGTCTTTTCGCTCTTTCTAAATATTTCATTTTGCTTTATCCATTTTTATACAAAATTAACGTACCGCAGTCAGTGGCCGTGAACACGATGTGATTAAAATAAGCCGGAGGGCATCATCATTATTGACGCACAATTGTAGACTTTCTGTGATCGGAATGCCTAATAAAATTTTCCAATCAGGTTCCAGTTCCAATTAGGTACGGGAATTTATTTAAAAACACTTACTTTGTCCATTGAGCACCTTTTTTTCCGCTTCAAATAACACATCCAACTTTCTCTCTTTAATGTTTTACAGCAGCGTGGTGGTCGTGCTCGTATGGAGATATGTCGAGAAATAATATCTATCAGATTGATTTGAAAAGTAATTGTAAAGTCACCATACCAATCAAACGTTTCTGTTCCAGCAACTCTGGCAAGTTACCCACTGCTGATGAGAGCCTAGCAGTCGCATCATCCAAAGCTCAGAGTGACAGGTTGCTTTGTTGTTTGTCTGTTTATTTGTTGCTTTTTCGTACCACAGTAGCACGTCTCGTCTGCACCATTGAATCACCTGAAAATACAAAAAATATTGGACAACATAAACGACGGAAAAAAAGTGCAAAACCACGGAGTTTTACGTACAACTTATATACCAAAACGCAGCTCATACATTAAACTACTCGAAAAGTTGAGCCGAATTTCGTGAAGATGTTATTTTAGAAACTAGAGACCGTTTGAAGCGAACAACTGGCATTTTTCCGAGTGAAAATAGGGGTTTTTGCATTTTTCATCCAACTTTTGTATGAAACACCCAAAATTTGTATTTTTTCTATCACCAAAATGCAGCAAATTTACTCTTCTATCACGTCAAAGTCTTGTTTCAGCAATTTATTGTCGAAAAAGTCGGCGTTATTATCAATCAAGTCAAATAAATCGAAGAAAAATTACGGAAACATTCACGAAAATCTCTTCTAGTTATGAAATTAGTTAAGTTTATGGGGTAAGTGATAGCTTATTCGAAAGCGCTGAATGTGGTGAGTTTCTCGACAATAAACTTACGAGAGGTTGAACAAAAATCATAAAACCAGAAGTGCTGGATAAAATGAAGTGAAGGGCTGCCAATTGGGTCCGGGAATTCAAACCTCCAGTTGAGCTAAAAGATCACAAAATTTATCTTAAAACAGTATCTAAAACTTACAAAATTTTTCGTTTGGGTCTATACTTGATCGCTATCGAATTAAAACTCTCAACAAAGGACGTGCTGTTTTCTCCATTCAAACGGTGGATGTCAGTCAAAAATTGGTCAGATGAGATGATATTCAGGATGACTCCAAAAGCACTTGACAACGGATTCAGCGAGGCTTTAGCATCATTCTTGTCCAACATTTCATGTGAGCATCTTAGCACTCTTTCAAACCTTTCCGTCTAATATGTGTAAACTTTTTATATCTGAAATAAGTGACAAACTTACAGCAAAGAAGCCAGGAATACTAGAAGCATACACTGTGTGCTTAGTTCCCTGCTGACTTGCATATATGTGCCTAAGTTTTTCATTGATAACATCAACGACTCTTCCCTGTGAAAGATTATATAAAAATACGAAAACTTAATAATTGTCTTACAGCTTCCCAGGAATGGATTCCGGCCACATGCAAAAGTGTTGACAAAGCGTGCTCTTTTTTGGATTGAAAGTCTTGGATCGGAAGGTTTGCTACGTACCACAAATGGTTCATGATTCGAGGGTACAAATCTTTCAGTTCTATATTTCGTTTCTTTTTGGCCTCCTACAAAAACAACTTACCTTACTTATATACCGTATAACCTCTAATAATCCCCCCCCCCTACAGTTAACTATTTTCAAATTTGTTTTGCTTTTTTAACCCCAACATTGTTTATTTTTTAAAACGTACGACCACTCATTTTGTAGAGTTTGGAAAGATCCAGTGTTTCTAAAAGTCATAGTCATAATGCCACAGTCATAGTCATAGTTGATGTCAGAGTCATAATCAGAGTCATAGGCAGAATTTCTCAAAGTCATAGTCATAATCAGTCTGACTATGACCATGACTTTCGAAAATTCCGCCTATGACTATGACTCTGACTCTGACTTTGACTTTCACTATGACTATGACTATGACTCTGACTATGACTTTCATTATGACTATGACTCTGACTATGACTTTCACTGTGACTATGACTATGACTTTCAATACGACTATGCCTTTGAATAATTCTGCTTATGGTTGTGATTATGCATTCTCGCTATGTTTATGCTGCAGTATAGGCCTACTAACTTTCACAATCTTGTGATTTTTGTAGGCTCTTCTCCAAGTAGTATGTCATTGTCAGTCCAAAGCTCACCGTCGTCTCAAACTAGTAGTGGAAAAAAACGGAATGGTGGGGTCACTCGCGGTCCAACCTGGAAAAACTTCACCGAAGAAATCGAATCTAATGGCATTGTTGTTGTGCGATGCCGAGAGTGTTACCAGGTAAATTAGATGCTTAGATAGTTTTTATTCTTATTTATTTAGAATTTCAAGCATCCGTCAAAATCTAGTACATTATCTCATCATTGGAAAGCAAAGCATCCGGAGAAATACTCATAGTCATAATGGAAATGAAAGTCAGAGTCATAGTCATAATGAAAGTCAGAGTCAGAGTCAGAGTCATAGTCATAGTGAAAGTCATAGTCAGAGTCATAGTCAGAGGCAGAATTTTTCAAAGTCATAGTCATAGTCAGACTGATTATGACTATGACTTTGAAAAATTCTGCCTATGACTATGATTATGACTCTGACATCAACTATGACACTCAGAGCTATGACTATGACTCTCTGTCTATGACTTTTGGAAACACTGGAAAGATCTACAAAATGAGTGGTCGTACGTTTTAAAAAATAAACAATGTTGGGGTTAAAAAAGCAAAACAAATTTGAAAATAGTTAACTGTAGGGGGATTATTAGAGGTTATACGGTACTAACATTCAAAACTCGCGTCACGTAGTGTGCGTCGCACGCTCTTCAAAACGTGCCAACCATTGAAAAAGTGAGTGATTGCTGGTTTTCCTTTGGCCAAGAAAGTTCGAATTTGTATGTGTCTATCAGTTGTGATAGAGTTGAAGTGTATCCCGCTTCTCTCTATACTGTTGACTGTTCTCTTCAGGCCTTCTAATTCCATACGATTGGAAACATTTCCTGAAATATCAAGCTCGGTTTCAGGAATTCTGAAAAAAATTCAACCTGTCTCTTTTTTATTGATGCCTGAGAAGGTCAACAAATGATGTGTTTTATTATCGACAGCCGCCACACAGCACATCTCAGCGCAATGTCCTGGGGAATCATACTGGCCATCCAGAGAAAGATCGACTCCCTACACAAAAATGCGTAAAGATTTGTGTGAAATAAATGCGTCGAAAAAAGGCTCAAAACTACCTCATTTGATGACTTGATCACGTTTACGAGCTCACGCTCTTGTGCCTTGTACAATATGTCAACAGCAGGCCAGACGAATTGACGAGCGAGTCTTTGAAACGTCTGAATTGACAAGCTAGCAATGCCCGCAGTATAAAAAAAGTTGGAAAGCTCCTGAAAAAAATTTTTCGAGCTATGTCTGCAAAATAATTCAGGAAAATAACATACTGGGTAGCTTATTGGTGAAGTGGTGGCAGCTGCTACAACTCTAAGAGTACCAGAATATTGCGTAGTCTCACCTACCAGTGACTGACCAGACCAATACTTCTTCTGCTTGCAGTTTGTGCAGTTGAACTTAGCAAGCACATTAGTAGCCACTATGGAAAGACGATGTGATTGAATTTTAGCACCACAATCATAGCAGTAGCGCAGAAGCAAGGCTAGCTGTTTTTGTTCAATGATGAAGAATTATGTGCTTTTTGGTGTCTCCAAACATCACCACATCTTCCTCTCTCTCCTCCTCAAGGCTCCAGGCTTGGCTGTCGTTGCAATGACTCTCACTCACATCTCTTGGAATAGCCTAAATGACGTTAGAGATATATAGTCAGCAAATAAAAACGAAACAAATGTAAAATATGGTCTAAATATTATATAGTTTTACCTTCCGAATTTACGTACGCGTAGGAGTTATGACTGGATGGCTGGCTCTGGGAAGTTCTTCTTCAACAGCCTCAGGAAATTCAACGACTGGTTTTCCTCCACCTTGATAAGTTATCGGAGCATTTGCTCTCACACCTGTGATTTCACCAAACTCATTTTTTCTTGAGATCACTTTCAGCAAAATGAGAAAAGCAGACATAAGGCATTCCAGAAGAAATAGAAGTAGCCAAATAAGGTTGAAGGCGAATATCATTTTCCGGAATTCGGACGCCTTTTCCACTGCCAATATTCGCTTGGCAAATTGAGCACACCATTTTTGCAAATATTTAAACAATTCAAAGAGTTATAGAATGAGCTGTTTTCTTAGTCCAGAAATAAATCACCCTGTGAGAAAGTATCGGATAGCATTTCTAACGACAACTAAAAAATAAGAATCGTCGAAAATAAACAGATCGGAATTCAAAGTCCGTGTTTTGAACACTACCACTGGCTGAAATGGCAACCACATGGAAAACAGAACAACAAAGGCAAAGCGTATATTTTAGAGATGATGACGGACGGGACAATTCCGTCCCGTCCCGTTAATTTTAGAGAATCGTCCCGTCCCGGAAATTTTTTGGAACCTGTTCCGTACCGGTGTCCCGTCCCGAAAAAAAATTATTTAAATTCCGTCTCGTCCCGTCCCGAAAAAATTCAACTACCTTCAACTTGTAATTACAGTCAACCCTCGATATAACGGACCCTCGATATAACGGACCCTCGATATAACGGACCCTCGATATAACGGACTCTCTATATAACGGACCCTCATTATAACGTCCCTCCACGGCCGGTCCCACTGCGGGCCGTTATATTGAGGGTTGACCAGTGCTTGGAAACCCTCTTGCTCTTGCTCCGCTCTTGCTCTTGCTCCGAGCAAAGAGCAAGAGCGGAGCAAGATTTTGAAAATTCAATGAGCAAGAGCAAGATCGGAGCAAGAATTTGAAAACTCAATGAGCAAGAGCAAGATCGGAGCAAGAATTTGAAAATTCAATGAGCAAGAGCAAGAGGAGAGCAAAATTTTGAAAATTCAAAGAGCAAGAGGAAATGTTAAATATTGGTTAGGAGCAAGAGCGGAGCAAAATTTTGATTTCAAACAATTTTCTTCTCGGGACAAAATTTTTCTTTCGATCAGAATTTGTCTCAATGCAAAAATTTGCTTTTCAAACCGAATTCGTCTCGAGACGAAAATTAGCCATCGTTTAGTTTCACACTCACCTAACTCTCAAGTCATTGAAATCTCCATTTAGAGTCATCCAAACTCTTTCAGCGTCAATACAATGGAATCCAACGACCAAGAGGTTTCAATTCGCCAAGAAGCAAGTGACGGTGGAGAAGACAAGGAGACCCGCGAGTATCGGCAGCGAGATCCAGGTTAGCTTTTGTTTTAATTGTTCTGTGTAGTTTATTCGTTTGTCTTGTTCATGTTATTTCATTACCCTGACGACAAAGGTTGATTCCATACATAAAATTGTACAATTGCTCTCGCTCTTGCTCTTGCTCGAGCAAGAGCAAGAGCGGAGCAAATTTTGAAAATTCAATGAGCAAGAGTTAAGATCGAGCAAAATTTTTGAAACTCAACAGAGCAAGAGCAAGAGGAGAGCAAAATTTTTGAAAATTCAAAGAGCAAGAGCAAGATCAGGAGCACTTGAAAATTCAATGAGTAAGAGCAAGAGCGGGAGCAAAATTTTAGATTTTC
>JAMRYI010000777.1:0-73337 GCA_029231635.1 Ditylenchus weischeri | reverse complement strand
GGTTATTGGGGGTAAACTTTGTTGATTTTCTTTGCCAGCCAACCAAATTTTTATTGGACGGGACCAGTCTTAGGTGCCGGGTTACTGGGAGTGCCGGGTTATTGGGGGTAAACTTGTTGATTTTCTTGCCAGCCAACCAAATTTTTATTGGACGGGACCAGTCTTAGGGTGCCGGGGTTACTGGGGGTGCCGGGTTATTGGGGGTAAACTTTGTTGATTTTCTTTGCCAGCCAACCAAATTTTTTATTGACGGGACCAGTCTTAGGGTGCCGGGTTACTGGGGGTGCCGGGTTACTGGGGGTGCCGGGTTATTGGGGTAAACTTTGTTGATTTTCTTTGCCAGCCAACCAAATTTTTATTGGACGGGACCAGTCTTAGGTGCCGGGTTACTGGGTGCTGGGTTATGGGGGTGCCGGGTTATTGGGGGTAAACTTTGTTGATTTTCTTTGCCAGCCAACCAAATTTTTATTGGACGGGACCAGTCTTAGGGTGCCGGGTTACTGGGGTGCCGGGTTATTGGGGGTAAACTTTGTTGATTTTCTTTGCCAGCCAACCAAATTTTTATTGACGGGACCAGTCTTAGGGTGCCGGGTTACTGGGGTGCCGGGTTATTGGGGTAAACTTTGTTGATTTTCTTGCCAGCCAACCAAATTTTTATTGACGGGACCAGTCTTAGGGTGCCGGGTTACTGGGGGCCGGGTTATTGGGGGTAAACTTGTTGATTTTCTTTGCCAGCCAACCAAATTTTTATTGACGGGACCAGTCTTAGGGTGCCGGGTTACTAAAAGGTTACTGGGGTGCCGGGTTATTGGGGGTAAACTTTGTTGATTTTGCCAGCCAACCAAATTTTTATTGACGGACCAGTCTTAGGTGCCGGGTTACTGGGGTGCCGGGTTATTGGGGTGCCGGGTTATTGGGGTAAACTTTGTTGATTTTCTTTGCCAGCCAACCAAATTTTTATTGGACGGGACCAGTCTTAGGGTGCCGGGTTACTGGGGTGCCGGGTTATTGGGGGTAAACTTTGTTGATTTTCTTGCCAGCCAACCAAATTTTATTGGACGGGACCAGTCTTAGGGTGCCGGGTTACTGGGGGTGCCGGGTTATTGGGGGTAAACTTTGTTGATTTTCTTTGCCAGCCAACAAATTTTTATTGGACAGGACCAGTCTTAGGGTGCCGGGTTACTGGGGTGCCAGGTTAGGGTAAACTTTGTTGATTTTCTTTGCCAGCCAACCAAATTTTTATTGGACAGGACCAGTCTTAGGGTGCCGAGTTACTGGGGTGCCAGGTTATTGGGGTAAACTTTGTTGATTTTCTTTGCCAGCCAACCAAATTTTTATTGGACAGGACCAGTCTTGGGTGCCGGGTTACTGGGGGTCCGGGTTATTGGGGTGCCAGGTTATTGGGGTAAACTTTGTTGATTTTCTTTGCCAGCCAACCAAATTTTTATGGACGGGACCAGTCTTAGGGTGCCGGGTTACTGGGGTGCCGGGTTATGGGAGTGCCGGGTTATTGGGGGTAAACTTTGTTGATTTTCTTTGCCAGCCAACCAAATTTTTATTGGACAGGACCAGTCTTAGGGTGCCGGGTTACTGGGGTGCCGGGTTATTGGGGGTAAACTTTGTTGATTTTCTTTGCCAGCCAACCAAATTTTTATTGGACGGGACCAGTCTTAGGGTGCCGAGTTACTGGGGTGCCGGGTTATTGGGGTAAACTTTGTTGATTTTCTTTGCCAGCCAACCAAATTTTATTGGACGGACCAGTCTTAGGGTGCCGAGTTACTGGGGTGCCAGGTTATTGGGGTAAACTTTGTTGATTTTCTTTGCCAGCCAACCAAATTTTTATTGGACAGGACCAGTCTTAGGGTGCCGAGTTACTGGGGTGCCGGGTTATTGGGGGTAAACTTTGTTGATTTTCTTTGCCAGCCACCAAATTTTTATTGACAGGACCAGTCTTAGGGTGCCGGTTACTGGGGTGCCGGGTTATGGGGGTAAACTTTGTTGATTTTCTTTGCCAGCCAACCAAATTTTTATTGGACGGGACCAGTCTTAGGGTGCCGGGTTACTGGGGTGCCGGGTTATTGGGGGTAAACTTTGTTGATTTTCTTTGCCAGCCAACCAAATTTTATTGGACAGGACCAGTCTTAGGGTGCCGAGTTACTGGGGTGCCGGGTTATTGGGGGTAAACTTTGTTGATTTTCTTTGCCAGCCAACCAAATTTTTATTGGACGGGACCAGTCTTAGGGTGCCGAGTTACTGAGGTGCCGGGTTGGGGGTGCCGGGTTATTGGGGTAAACTTTGTTGATTTTCTTTGCCAGCCAACCAAATTTTTATTGGACAGGACCAGTCTTAGGGTGCCGAGTTACTGGGGTGCCGGGTTATTGGGGTAAACTTTGTTGATTTTCTTTGCCAGCCAACCAAATTTTTATTGGACGGGACCAGTCTTAGGGTGCCGAGTTACTGGGGGTGCCGGGTTATTGGGGGTAAACTTTGTTGATTTTCTTTGCCAGCCAACCAAATTTTTATTGGACAGGACCAGTCTTAGGGTGCCGGGTTACTGGGGGTGCCGGGTTATTGGGGGTAAACTTTGTTGATTTTCTTTGCCAGCCAACCAAATTTTTATTGGACGGGACCAGTCTTAGGGTGCCGGGTTACTGGGGTGCCGGGTTATTGGGGTGCCGGGTTATTGGGGGTAAACTTTGTTGATTTTCTTTGCCAGCCAACCAAATTTTTATGGACGGGACCAGTCTTAGGGTGCCGAGGTTACTGCCGGGTTATTGGGGTGCCGGGTTATTGGGGGTAAACTTTGTTGATTTTCTTTGCCAGCCAACCAAATTTTTATTGGACGGGACCAGTCTTAGGGTGCCGAGTTACTGGGGGTGCCGGGTTATTGGGGTGCCGGGTTATTGGGGGTAAACTTTGTTGATTTTCTTTGCCAGCCAACCAAATTTTTATTGGAAGGACCAGTCTTAGGGTGCCGAGTTACTGGGGTGCCGGGTTATTGGGGTAAACTTTGTTGATTTTCTTTGCCAGCCAACCAAATTTTTATTGGACGGGACCAGTCTTAGGGTGCCGGGTTACTGGGGTGCCGGGTTATTGGGGGTAAACTTTGTTGATTTTCTTTGCCAGCCAACCAAATTTTTATTGGACGGGACCAGTCTTAGGGTGCCGGGTTACTGGGGGTGCCGGGTTATTGGGGGTAAACTTTGTTGATTTTCTTTGCCAGCCAACCAAATTTTTATTGGACGGGACCAGTCTTAGGGTGCCGAGTTACTGGGGTGCCGGGTTATTGGGGTGCCGGGTTATTGGGGTAAACTTTGTTGATTTTCTTTGCCAGCCAACCAAATTTTTATTGGACGGGACCAGTCTTAGGGTGCCGGGTTACTGGGGTGCCGGGTTATTGGGGTGCCGGGTTATTGGGGGTAAACTTTGTTGATTTTCTTTGCCAGCCAACCAAATTTTTATTGGACGGGACCAGTCTTAGGGTGCCGGGTTACTGGGGTGCCGGTTATTGGGGTGCCGGGTTATTGGGGGTAAACTTTGTTGATTTTCTTTGCCAGCCAACCAAATTTTTATTGGACAGGACCAGTCTTAGGGTGCCGAGTTACTGGGGTGCCGGGTTATTGGGGTAAACTTTGTTGATTTTCTTTGCCAGCCAACCAAATTTTTATTGGACAGGACCAGTCTTAGGGTGCCGAGTTACTGGGGTGCCGGGTTATTGGGGTAAACTTTGTTGATTTTCTTTGCCAGCCAACCAAATTTTTATTGGACAGGACCAGTCTTAGGGTGCCGAGTTACTGGGGTGCCGGGTTATTGGGGTGCCGGGTTATTGGGGGTAAACTTTGTTGATTTTCTTTGCCAGCCAACCAAATTTTTATTGGACGGGACCAGTCTTAGGGTGCCGAGTTACTGGGGTGCCGGGTTATTGGGGTGCCGGGTTATTGGGGGTAAACTTTGTTGATTTTCTTTGCCAGCCAACCAAATTTTTATTGGACAGGACCAGTCTTAGGGTGCCGAGTTACTGGGGTGCCGGGTTATTGGGGGTAAACTTTGTTGATTTTCTTTGCCAGCCAACCAAATTTTTATTGGACGGGACCAGTCTTAGGGTGCCGGGTTACTGGGGTGCCGGGTTATTGGGGGTAAACTTTGTTGATTTTCTTTGCCAGCCAACCAAATTTTTATTGGACAGGACCAGTCTTAGGGTGCCGGGTTACTGGGGTGCCGGGTTATTGGGGGTAAACTTTGTTGATTTTCTTTGCCAGCCAACCAAATTTTTATTGGACGGGACCAGTCTTAGGGTGCCGGGTTACTGGAGGTGCCTGGTTATTGGGGGTAAACTTTGTTGATTTTCTTTGCCAGCCAACCAAATTTTTATTGGACAGGACCAGTCTTAGGGTGCCGGGTTACTGGGGTGCCGGGTTACTGGGGTGCCGGGTTATTGGGGTGCCGGGTTATTGGGGGTGCCGGGTTATTGGGGTAAACTTTGTTGATTTTCTTTGCCAGCCAACCAAATTTTTATTGGACAGGACCAGTCTTAGGGTGCCGGGTTATTGGGGGTAAACTTTGTTGATTTTCTTTGCCAGCCAACCAAATTTTTATTGGACGGGACCAGTCTTAGGGTGCCGGGTTACTGGGGTGCCGGGTTATTGGGGGTAAACTTTGTTGATTTTCTTTGCCAGCCAACCAAATTTTTATTGGACGGGACCAGTCTTAGGGTGCCAGGTTATTGGGGGTAAACTTTGTTGATTTTCTTTGCCAGCCAACCAAATTTTTATTGGACAGGACCAGTCTTAGGGTGCCGGGTTATTGGGGGTAAACTTTGTTGATTTTCTTTGCCAGCCAACCAAATTTTTATTGGACAGGACCAGTCTTAGGGTGCCGGGTTACTGGGGGTGCCGGGTTATTGGGGTAAACTTTGTTGATTTTCTTTGCCAGCCAACCAAATTTTTATTGGACAGGACCAGTCTTAGGGTGCCGGGTTATTGGGGGTAAACTTTGTTGATTTTCTTTGCCAGCCAACCAAATTTTTATTGGACAGGACCAGTCTTAGGGTGCCGGGTTACTGGGGTGCCGGGTTATTGGGGGTAAACTTTGTTGATTTTCTTTGCCAGCCAACCAAATTTTTATTGGACGGGACCAGTCTTAGGGTGCCGGGTTACTGGGGTGCCGGGTTACTGGGGGTGCCGGTTATTGGGGTGCCAGGTTATTGGGGTGCCGGGTTATGGGGTAAACTTTGTTGATTTTCTTTGCCAGCCAACCAAATTTTTATTGGACGGGACCAGTCTTAGGGTGCCGGGTTATTGGGGGTAAACTTTGTTGATTTTCTTTGCCAGCCAACCAAATTTTTATTGGACGGGACCAGTCTTAGGGTGCCGGGTTACTGGGGTGCCGGGTTACTGGGGTGCCGGGTTATTGGGGTGCCGGGTTATGGGGGTGCCGGGTTATTGGGGGTAAACTTTGTTGATTTTCTTTGCCAGCCAACCAAATTTTTATTGACAGGACCAGTCTTAGGGTGCCGGGTTACTGGGGTGCCGGGTTACTGGGGTGCCGGGTTACTGGGGTGCCAGGTTATTGGGGGTGCCGGGTTACTGGGGTGCCGGGTTACTGGGGTGCCGGGTTATTGGGGGTAAACTTTGTTGATTTTCTTTGCCAGCCAACCAAATTTTTATTGGACGGGACCAGTCTTAGGGTGCCGGGTTACTGGGGTGCCGGGTTATTGGGGTAAACTTTGTTGATTTTCTTTGCCAGCCAACCAAATTTTTATTGGACAGGACCAGTCTTAGGGTGCCGGGTTACTGGGGTGCCGGGTTATTGGGGTAAACTTTGTTGATTTTCTTTGCCAGCCAACCAAATTTTTATTGGACAGGACCAGTCTTAGGGTGCCGGGTTACTGGGGTGCCGGGTTATTGGGGTGCCGGGTTATTGGGGGTAAACTTTGTTGATTTTCTTTGCCAGCCAACCAAATTTTTATTGGACGGGACCAGTCTTAGGGTGCCGGGTTACTGGGGTGCCGGGTTACTGGGGTGCCGGGTTATTGGGGTAAACTTTGTTGATTTTCTTTGCCAGCCAACCAAATTTTTATTGGACAGGACCAGTCTTAGGTGCCGGGTTACTGGGGTGCCGGGTTATTGGGGGTAAACTTTGTTGATTTTCTTTGCCAGCCAACCAAATTTTTATTGGACAGGACCAGTCTTAGGGTGCCGGGTTACTGGGGTGCCGGGTTATTGGGGTAAACTTTGTTGATTTTCTTTGCCAGCCAACCAAATTTTTATTGGACGGGACCAGTCTTAGGGTGCCGGGTTACTGGGGTGCCGGGTTATTGGGGTAAACTTTGTTGATTTTCTTTGCCAGCCAACCAAATTTTTATGGACAGGACCAGTCTTAGGGTGCCAGGTTACTGGGGTGCCGGGTTACTGGGGTGCCGGGTTATTGGGGGTAAACTTTGTTGATTTTCTTTGCCAGCCAACCAAATTTTTATTGGACAGGACCAGTCTTAGGGTGCCGGGTTACTGGGGGTGCCGGGTTATTGGGGTGCCGGGTTATTGGGGTAAACTTTGTTGATTTTCTTTGCCAGCCAACCAAATTTTTATGGACAGGACCAGTCTTAGGGTGCCGGGTTACTGGGGTGCCGGGTTATTGGGGTGCCGGGTTATTGGGGTAAACTTTGTTGATTTTCTTTGCCAGCCAACCAAATTTTTATTGGACAGGACCAGTCTTAGGGTGCCGAGTTACTGGGGTGCCGGGTTATTGGGGTAAACTTTGTTGATTTTCTTTGCCAGCCAACCAAATTTTTATTGGACGGGACCAGTCTTAGGGTGCCGAGTTACTGGGGGTGCCGGGTTATTGGGGGTAAACTTTGTTGATTTTCTTTGCCAGCCAACCAAATTTTTATTGGACGGGACCAGTCTTAGGGTGCCGAGTTACTGGGGTGCCGGGTTATTGGGGTAAACTTTGTTGATTTTCTTTGCCAGCCAACCAAATTTTTATTGGACGGGACCAGTCTTAGGGTGCCGAGTTACTGGGGTGCCGGGTTATTGGGGGTAAACTTTGTTGATTTTCTTTGCCAGCCAACCAAATTTTTATTGGACGGGACCAGTCTTAGGTGCCGAGTTACTGGGGTGCCGGGTTATTGGGGTAAACTTTGTTGATTTTCTTTGCCAGCCAACCAAATTTTTATTGGACGGGACCAGTCTTAGGGTGCCGAGTTACTGGGGTGCCGGGTTATTGGGGTAAACTTTGTTGATTTTCTTTGCCAGCCAACCAAATTTTTATTGGACAGGACCAGTCTTAGGGTGCCGAGTTACTGGGGGTGCCGGGTTATTGGGGTAAACTTTGTTGATTTTCTTTGCCAGCCAACCAAATTTTTATTGGACAGGACCAGTCTTAGGGTGCCGAGTTACTGGGGTGCCGGGTTATTGGGGGTAAACTTTGTTGATTTTCTTTGCCAGCCAACCAAATTTTTATTGGACAGGACCAGTCTTAGGGTGCCGAGTTACTGGGGTGCCGGGTTATTGGGGGTAAACTTTGTTGATTTTCTTTGCCAGCCAACCAAATTTTTATTGGACAGGACCAGTCTTAGGGTGCCGGGTTACTGGGGTGCCGGGTTATTGGGGGTAAACTTTGTTGATTTTCTTTGCCAGCCAACCAAATTTTTATTGGACGGGACCAGTCTTAGGGTGCCGGGTTACTGGGAGTGCCGGGTTATTGGGGGTAAGCTTTGTTGATTTTCTTTGCCAGCCAACCAAATTTTTATTGGACAGGACCAGTCTTAGGGTGCCGGGTTACTGGAGGTGCCTGGTTATTGGGGGTAAACTTTGTTGATTTTCTTTGACAGCCAACCAAATTTTTATTGGACGGGACCAGTCTTAGGGTGCCGGGTTACTGGGGTGCCGGGTTATTGGGGTGCCGGGTTATTGGGGTGCCGGGTTATTGGGGTGCCGGGTTATTGGGTGCCGGGTTATTGGGGTGCCGGGTTATTGGGGGTAAACTTTGTTGATTTTCTTTGCCAGCCAACCAAATTTTTATTGGACAGGACCAGTCTTAGGGTGCCGGGTTACTGGGGTGCCGGGTTATTGGGGTGCCGGGTTACTGGGGGTGCCGGGTTACTGGGGGTGCCAGGTTATTGGGGTGCCGGGTTATTGGGGTGCCGGGTTATTGGGGTAAACTTTGTTGATTTTCTTTGCCAGCCAACCAAATTTTTATTGGACAGGACCAGTCTTAGGGTGCCGGGTTATTGGGGTAAACTTTGTTGATTTTCTTTGCCAGCCAACCAAATTTTTATTGGACAGGACCAGTCTTAGGGTGCCGGGTTATTGGGGTAAACTTTGTTGATTTTCTTTGCCAGCCAACCAAATTTTTATTGGACAGGACCAGTCTTAGGGTGCCGGGTTACTGGGGTGCCGGGTTACTGGGGTGCCAGGTTATTGGGGTGCTGGTTATTGGGGTGCCGGGTTATGGGGGTAAACTTTGTTGATTTTCTTTGCCAGCCAACCAAACTTTTATTGGACAGGACCAGTCTTAGGGTGCCGGGTTACTGGGGTGCCGGGTTACTGGGGGTGCTGGGGGTGCCGGGTTATTGGGGTGCCGGGTTATTGGGGGTAAACTTTGTTGATTTTCTTTGCCAGCCAACCAAACTTTTATTGGACAGGACCAGTCTTAGGGTGCCGGGTTACTGGGGTGCCGGGTTACTGGGGTGCTGGGGGTGCCGGGTTATTGGGGGTGCCGGGTTATTGGGGTAAACTTTGTTGATTTTCTTTGCCAGCCAACCAAACTTTTATTGGACAGGACCAGTCTTAGGGTGCCGGGTTACTGGGGTGCCAGGTTATTGGGGTAAACTTTGTTGATTTTCTTTGCCAGCCAACCAAATTTTTATTGGACGGGACCAGTCTTAGGGTGCCGGGTTACTGGGGGTGCCGGGTTATTGGGGGTAAACTTTGTTAATTTTCTTTGCCAGCCAACCAAAATTTTAAAAAGTGCCGGGTATTGGGGTGCCGGGTTAGCGGGACTCGACTGTAATACCGTATTTTCTCTATTGATCTTTCCTCCCTTCCCCTCCCAGTCCCCTCACTCAACTTTCAGGACCTATATCTCAGTCTGGAGCAAATATTTTCATAATTATTTATTGCATTTGCTCAAATACTACGAGCTTTACCGTTTTTGCTCTTCCCACAGTTTCATATATGACGTCACCTTAAATTGAAAAAAAATTGATATTGTAATAGAAGTCTTATTGGCGAGCCTATAGACATTTTCAGAAAAGACTGGTGAAATCGGAACTATTGGGTTGGTGCATAATTAACGTCGGTTTTTTTATTTGCACACTATTCAACAACAACCCAGATACAAGTCCGCCTATAACATTTCTGAATATTATTCTGGAGCATACTCACCCTCTACATCAATAACAGCTTCCCATTTGCTCGGTAGCCGATCAATTCCGCGAGCGAAGAAGTGAGCATTTTTTGACGTAATTAATATCGGCCACAATTTCTGATTACGTCAAAAAATGCTCAATTATGCATTAACCCAATACTATAAAGTATTTAATCGATAAAAAAATCCCTGAAAGTCGAAGAAAAAGTTGTTTTATACAGGGTGGCGCAAAATAAAACGTCACAGTTTTGAAATTTGTTTTTATTGTTTATTTTGTTTAGGGTTTTAGACATGTAATATACGATTTTGTAGCTAAGATAAAGGGCTTTCAAACAAATAAAAGATCGCCTTAAAACGATAACAAAAAAGTAGGAGAGCAGGCTGTTGGAAAATAAACAAGAAAAACAAATTTCAAAACTGTGACGTTTTTTTTGCGCCACCCTGTACCAATGTTGTATAACTTTACGTTTTTTCTACGGTTGTAAAAATTATTCACAAGACTAAAACCAATTTCAGATATGTACATAAAGAATCCACAATCATCAACTGAAGATTCGCTGCACTGCTACAGCTCCACCAGTCATTCTAACAGCTTCCAAGCAACAAGGCCAAAATCAGTGATGAAAGTTGCTGAGCAACCTCAAACCTCTTGCTCTAATGCTCATCTCCAGCTGAGCTCACACAAAAACAGGAGTAGCACATTCGAAACTTCGCATTCCAAATCTTGGCTATGCAAAATCACCACCCTAGCACTGTTTCTGACCCAAATGAGCGTATTGTCAATGGCGCAAACAACACAATCTCAAGTTTCAACTAAATGTAAGCATCTTTCTATTAGTTTTGCTTGAAAAGCGTATTTGGGAGTTATTTTGGACGATCGCCGAGGTTTCCTCGACTCGTCACGTTTTCCAGAAGGCCGACGGTCTTTTCGTGACATTTATTAAAATAAATATTATATCTCTATATAGTATTTGGCATGTGTCCGTCCTACTTTTTAATGGACATTTTGACCACATTCAGGCCATTTTTGCTTATTTTTCCGATTATTTTCGGCAATGTCTCGACGGAACCCCAAACTTCAGACAATTCAGCGTCTTTTTATGCCGAGACCCAGGAAAATGTCTTCGAAAAAGAAAAACTTTTGTGGTCCCTCAAAATTGGAGTTGGAGGATTTTGGGGTAGGCCTGGAGGATGGTTTTTCTGCTTCCAACGATGGCCACTTTTGCGATGTCTCGAAAAGAACGTAGACGTAGATAGACGCGTAGTTTTTCACGATGAATGCACTATCGAAATTTCGAAATACTATAGAGGCGCCGATAGGCGCCTGTGGTCCCTTGTATATATATATCTGGCCAGCGACAGATTGCGACAATTTAGATTGCGACAACTCAAATTGCACCAAAATTAAGTAATAAATTCAGTTCAAAAAGACTGAATTTATTGCTTAATTTTGGCGCAATTTGAATTGTCCCAATCTGTCGCTGGCCATACCGTATTTCCTTTAATAAGGCGGCCGGCCGCCTTATTTTTTTGGATGCTTCAAAATCGAAAAATTTGGAATTCGATCTCAAGATTTTTGGGTGCTTAACCAAAATCTAAAAATTGCAATCGGTAGAGCTTGCGGGAGGTAAGAAAACGCATAAAACAGCTTTGCACAATATTTGCTCTAGGCTGAGATATAGGTCCTCAAAGTCGAGGCGGCCGCCTTATTAGAGGAAATACGGTATATCTTTCGACGGCTAAGTAGGTCAAACCTCGATAACCCGGCACCCTAGGAACCGTCCATGAAGGGGACGGGTTATTGGAACGTCAGTTTACCTTATTTCTTTCCTGGCCAACCAAATTCAGTATGGCCAAGGCGCCGGGTTACCGAAAGTGCCGGGTTATCGAGGTTTGACTGTACTGCCTAAATTACGATAGATTGTCGATTAAATTGTAAGATTAGAGGAGAATGAAAAAATCGTCATTTTTATAGACCTTAGGAAAAATTTTCCAATTAGAATAAAACTCGGTTAACGGCAAAGGTTTTAAACAAAACAAGGCCTAGAATTTTATTTAAGGTATATTTTTGTTAGAACCCAAGTGGAAAAATCCGTACAGAAGTCCAATGATTAGGAAAAATTTTTGAATTGGCGGGGGCAAATTTTGAACAGGTAAGCATGCCCTTTAAAGAGCAGTGATACACTGAGGGAGGGATAGGTAGCAGCAGCGGCGTTGGCGGCCAACCCTAGCAAGAGATCGGTACATTTTACGTCAAAAATGCAAAGTTAAAAAAAAGAAATAATTAAAAAAAAAATGGCGGTGGAATTTTGACTAGTACAGTCGACTCTCGTTAAACTGGCATCCTCGATAAACCGGCACTTTGAAAAAGCCCTATTTGGTTAGCCGGGCACTTTTAAAAAATTGACGTACGCAACCCCGTTCCCGGTCGGTTTCCGATTTTCGGGTGGCAAGCCCTCGGAGACCTCCACAATAATGGCCGGCTGTGATTAAGAGCATAAGAACAGAGCTCCTAGGTAGCTCAACTACTGTCATCAATTTTCCTAGAGTAATCGATGGGGCAAGGAGCTACCTACGCAAAATCTTTTCAATTGCCTGCGTTTTTTTGCGCCACCCCTGTAAGCAATTCAATTTTGAAACACTTTAATTTTATTGGTAACCTTCAAAATATGCAAAAATGCTGGGGGAAACAGTGAGAAAGCCGTTGGGTTTTTTGACAATGTGACCTGACTACTCATAACACTAGGGTTGTCAGGGGTAGTATTATTTCGAACCGATGACTAGTTGCTGGGTTTGCAAGCACTTTTTCAACAGGTTGTGAAATCTTCATTTTTAGCGTTTCAGACAAACTTTTTGAAACAGTCATAGATTTTGCTTTCTGCGCAAGACTGTTAAAAAAGAATGTCTGAAAAGCCAAAAATAAAGATTTTACAACCTCTCGATAATGTGCTCACAAACCCAGCGACAAGTCGTCGGTTCGAAATAAGACTAACCCCGACAAAACTGCATAGGACCCACGCCACCATCTTTTTTTCAGCCGCATAACAATATTAATCAGATTTTTCTGGTACAGTCAACGCTCCCTATAAGATACACCCTCCATAAGATACAGCTCTCTATAAGATACACCTGGAGAAGATTTGGTTGGCCAGAACTAAATTAAGGCAAAGTGACGTTCTACATAAGATACACTCCCTATAAGATACACCTGGGGCCGGTTCCGTGCAATAAATTTACACTCGATATAAGATACAGTCAATAAAAATTAAAAAAATAAATGAAGTTTTTAAATTGCCGCCATTGCTGGTGGAAATTTCGGTTGCGCAGAAATATTTTTTGTTCACTTTTTGTCATTGTTCATTTTTTGCACTTTCTTTGGCCGAAATCGCTGAGGATGTCGCAAGCAAGAATGTGGAAGAGGCCGAAGTGGAAAGTGTCTTCGAAGCGTTGGAAATTGAAGACGAAGAGCCTCCAGTAACTGCCCGAGAGCTCAGCCAAGCAAAGAGAATCCTGCAGCGGTATGCCGATACTGTCACCAATCCCGCCACTCGCAAACTATTTGATCAAATGGATGATGCCTTGGCTGAAGAAAGAATGAAGAACATGAAACAGACATCAATTCAAGATTATTTTGCTCCTGGTGAATGATTGACTGCCAACATTCCTTAATACTGTCTCACTTTCCAACATCCTTGTTATTGTTTCGTCTGCCAACATCCTTGATAAATTGTTTGATGTTATTGTGTAATCATATGCTCGTTTCACTTATTTTTTGTATAAAATAGATTAAAACTCTGTATAAGATACAGTTGCTAAAATAAAGCCAAGTGCAACTCTCTATAAGATACACTCCCTATAAGATACACTCCCTATAAGATACACCTAGAGCTTGTCCCGAGGGTGTATCTTATAGGGAGCGTCGACTGTACACACTTTACAAAAACTTTCAGCTAGATGCTACAGCTGTGCATCAGAGAACATGAAAGAGGTGGGAATCAGTTTTGCTGTTGGCCAGAAATTTTCTAAGTTTTCAGAACTTTCTAAGCCGCAGTCGAGGGCCAAAGAGACGAAAAGAGGAGCCCAAACTTTATGACAACATGTGCGATTTGGACACCTGGATGATCAGGGAGAAGAGTGCGGTGGAGTGTGATGGTTTCTGCAGTCAAACATTTTGGACTTTGAAAATTTAATTAATTATTTAGGCAGTTGCTTCAAGTGGCAACAAGTGCTCAACAACAGTGGTTGGTAGTTTTGATAAAAATTCGGCTGAACACAATACGTACCCAAATTTGAAATGGGATTTGAGTGAGGAAAATTTGAAAAAATCTCAACCTCGAAATCCTAAAAAAACACTAACTGCCAAGCTTGACTGAAAATATCCCATTTACCCTTTTTAGCGTAAAAATAATAAGATTTTTTATAATAAGAACATCGTTTTTTTCTATTTGTTTGTCAAAGAGATTAGGAAGCAGTTTTATGAAATTTCCTCAGTTGCTCAACAAGGTCCTTGAACAAATGAAGTGTTTGTCATGACCAGCCGCTTTGACTGGACTTTTTACAATACTTTTTGTTTTTAGGAGTGTATTCTTATGCCACTATCAGAGGATGCTACAACAAAATGTGAGTTGAACAAACTTCGTTAATTTTGCATTTCACTTGAAAAAGTTAACGACGTTAAACACTAAAAAATCGACCAAAAACTTTTATAAAGGAATGGGAGGTACTTCTCACTGAAAACTAGTGTTACCAGGGGTAGCCTTATTTCGAACCGACAACTAGTAGCTGGGTTTGTGAGCACTTTTTCAACAGGTTGTGAAATCTTCATTTTTGAGACATTCTCTTTTGGATTTTGCCTTTCTGTGCAAAACTATTCAAAAAGAATGTCTGAAAAGCTAAAACTGAAGATTTTACAACCTCTTGAAAAAGTGCTCACAAACCCAGCTACTAGTTGTCGGTTCGAAATAATGCTACCCCCTTGACTACCCCCTGATTAGCACTTTTTGATTGGCTACAAAAAATTGCTGTATTTAAAAAATGCGAGAAAATTTAGGTGGGTTTCACATGTGAAATTCGTCTTTGTACAATATAATTTTGAAACCCATCAAAATTTTATTTATAATTTTTATAAAAAATTTTTTTTTCGCAGCCTTTCAAAAGCGCTACAGACAACTCTCGATACAGTGTAGCCCCGGGGACGAGAAAAAATATACACTATATCGAGGGTTACACTATATCGAGGGTACACTATAAGCCAGTTTGGCTCAGGGCTAACCAAATCAGGTTCAAGTTATATACACTATATCGAGACCTACACTATATCGAGGGTACACTGTATCGAGAGTTGACTGTATTCACTTTAGGGTGAACGTCAGACTTTTCGGACAACCTGATGCCGTCTATGCTCTTTATGATTTACAAGCTTTGTAATATGTGCCTTTTTGTAGTTTTTCAAGGTTTCTGCTAATTTTGAATTAAAGTTGTTTTCGAATTCATGCTTTTCAGTCAAAATTCAGTTGATGTTTTTACAAACTCGCCAGCAAAACATGGAAAAATCATAAAAGTGGCCCGATTTTGCAGAAAAATGACCCGTTTTTTTAATTTCGCCTAATATGGCAGAAAAATCGTAGAAAAATGGCCTGTTGTTACGTCATTATCATTCATGACTTGTGAGTGATGTAATTTAAAACTTGCGTTATGTTGCTCTCGATGTTGTATAACATAAAACATAAATCAGTAAGGTGATTTATGTTACGTGTACCAACGAGTCAATATTTTTTTCAAGAAATGGGCCATTTTCATGCGAAATGGGCCACTTTTATCCAGAAACGGACCATTTTTGCTTTTAAAGGAAAATTTGAAAATGGGCCATTTTTCTGCCGAATCGGGCCATTTTTCTACGGCCCTCTGCAAAACATCTTTTTCTCTTCCGCAAAATATTTTCAAATTTGACCTCGACCATAGGCCAAACTACCGCAAAATAGTGTCTTTGCAATTTTATACCAAACAGAATGTATAAGAAATGGAACACTATTGCATAGAAACCGTTTTTTCGAAACGTTTTTCAGGAAAAATGTTACGGCTATTAGAAATCAAACGAATTTATTGGTCTGACCTGAAAAACGATTTAATTTGAAAATATTTCTATGAATTAATCTCTTGGGTATAAAACTAAACTGCAGTATTACAGTACAGTCGACTCTCGATATAAGGACACCCCGAGGGACCTGCTAAAGGCGGCTATATCGAGAGTGACCTTATATTGAAAATTGCGGACCATAAACTTTTGCAAGATGGCCTTATATCGAGTATCCACAGTCAGTCGCAATCTTTCGTCACGGCCATGGCATTACAACAATCAACAATTAATCAAAAACGGTAAAAAAATCTATAGGCTGAGATAGGCTACATCTAATGCATCGGTGTGACTGAGAATGCGAATTTTATTTACGATGCTGGGTGCACACCTTATTGCTTATTATCGATTTTATTGCATCTACCATGAAGTTAATTACTGTTGGGCAGCAAAGGAATTTATCGCGCACAATGAAAGAAGTAAAGTCAATAAAATAGATAAGGTTAGTGGCAATGTAAGCCTTATGCTTCTGGATTTGTATATTCTTCTGGATCGATTACTATTTTTGTTGCCAATTTGTATTAAATCGCAAAATTAAGGCAGTTGGCTAACAATAGAGCAACTAAAAAGGCGTACTTTTTGGCCGCAGAAAAGAGTGAGCTTAATGAAAAATGGTAAAAAATAAGGTGTGCAGCTAGGGCAAAATTTGCCATATTTTAATTAAAACCAAACAAATTTGGTTCAAAGTTCCTTGTATCGAGAGTGGCCTTACCGTATTTCCTCTAATAGACGGTCACGCTCTAATTGACGGGCATGCTTCAATAGACGGGCACCCCCCGAAGGGAGTTGAAAAATAGACGGGCATGCCCGTCTATTAGAGGAAATACGGTATATGGAGAATCGGCTGTATAGCGTATTCCAGGTTTGACCTAAGCAGTCCACAAACAGAGCCAGAAAAGACAATGAACGAGTGCATGGCCAGACAGATGCCTTTTGACTGTGTGGACCAGTCGAGTTTAATGGAGTGGCAGTGTTTTTGCAGAGGAGACTATTGCAATCATGGACGAGGAACGCACCCCACTGGATTATGCGTACTGGCTGGATTATTCACCCTTTATTTAGCATATGTATTCCATTAGATGCTGACTTATTTTTACAGAACATTGCTTGTAATTTAAAAAAAGACTTGCCGACTAGTTGCTGGGTTTGACAGCCCTGTTATCAACAGGCTGTAAAATCTTCAGTTTTGGCATTTCAGAATTTTTTGAACTATTATACTGTTCAACAATTTTATATTATACGCAGAACGGCGAAATATAAAAAAAGTTCAAAAAAAATTTCTGAAATGCCAAAAATGAAGATTTTATAGCCTGTCGAAAAAGTGCTTACAAACCCAGCACTTGTCTACAAGTCGTTTTAATACTATAATTGCCACCCTCACCTGTTATTGCATGCATAATATATTGAGTAACCGGGAATTCTCTGTTGGTATTATTGACCTTCTTTCGGTATTGGATACTTCTCATCAAGGAACGGTTTCCTTACAATTACTAATTGCAATTTAACATAAAATATTCAATGGGTTGCAAATACTTGTGCTTACACAAAAACTGCTCAACAACTCGAGTGATAAAGACTTATGAATTTCGTGGGCAAGCGGAAATTCCATGACAGCCTGTATCATAAATTGATAATGAAATAAGCGCTAGGTTCAACTATTGCTCCACCAGTCGATTCAACCCTGCCCCACCAATTAATATTAACCGGTTAATTTAAGCTTTCATTAGGTTAAGTTCGATACAAAAAATTCGGCTAATAAGCCAGATGAATACGTTTCCACACATAGCGACGTTACAGATACGAAGAACCATTTGAAATTGCAATTGAAATTCCAGTAATTGCAGTGTCTGTGATTCGCTCAACAGTAGCATATATCTTCTTTTATGACTTGATTGGCCATGGTACAAGAATACGAGATCCAACAGTAACTCCAGAAGGCACTCCAAAAGTTTGATGCATTTTCTCTAGCATTGGCTCTTCAAAATCTGCTTGTACTCGTTCCAGTTACCACAACTGCGTCTTCTTCCTGTAAAATCATATCTTTAAAAGCAAATCCAGATAACAATTTTACAGCTAAAATAATCTCCTTTTCGTTATTGTCTGAATCTGTTACGTCTTCCACAATGGAATAATCGAGATCATCACCGCTTGCGTGGGCATCTCGACAAGCATTTCAATAAAAGGATCGCTGAAATCGAATAATGACAAGCCCCTGGTGGGGCCAGGTTTGAATTTGAAACCCCCCAAGGGTTATATCATAGCAGCGTCAAAATTCGTATGCGTCATGTATGTCGTATGGTTCATCAAAATTTTGAGGGTGGTATTTCTTTTTGGCCAAAGAATATTTTATTTTGGCCATAGATTTCTACTTTTTTGGCCGTACTCGCCCAAAATCATGTTTCAACCACTTTTTGGGATTTTATTGTGTCTGAAGCATGCAAGAAAAATGTTTCAGGGTGCAAACGACTTTTTCAAGAAACAATTTTTTTGCAAAAATTATGATTTTTGTCTTGAGCAGAAATATTTTATGGCCAAAAACAAGAATTCTATGGGCAAAAAGAAATGTTATCCAAATTTCGATGTCATGCTTATAGGCCGAGATTCACAAATTTGTGATCTACCAGCTGTCGTTCTATTCTAGGCTCACAATGTTGACGAGTTTGCAGAATAAATACGAAAAATACTTCACGAAAATATTTATTAGGTTGCCTGTGATTGGTGCTTTATTCCCAAGCAGGGCTGGACTCCATTATACCAACTCGCCTAAAGAGTGGCTGGGCAAGGCAAACCACTTGGAGAGGGTACCTGGACACATCTGTGCTTGTTCATTTTTACCTTGTTTTTATTACTGGAACAAGGCGAAAAGAGTCGGCCGGAGTATATTATAGCAAGTCCTCCCAAAAAGGAATTTTAACTGCTTTTTTGTGTGTTTTAGAGCTTGAAACGTGTACAAAACATGTTTTTAGGTGGGGGACGGAACTTTTTGAAAAAAAAAATTTTTGACTAAATTTTGACTTTTTGCCTTGGGGGACCAAGGTGAACCACCTGGAGAGGGTACCTGGACACCTGGTTTTGTTCATTTTTACCTTGTTTTTCTCACTGGACTATGGTCTCTTCATACAAAAAGAGTCTCTTTATGCATTTATTGTCAAATGTCTTCTCGGATTCATGTCTAAGATAAGTGAGTGCGCGCATTTCTAATTCTCAAGCCCCCTACGCCCCCGGAGTGGGCTCGCAGGCTGCTCAAATAATTGCAAGTCGCAATAGCATGGCGTGCAAATAAGAATACCTTACCATCTCCAGCACTCTTATGGCGATCTCCAAATAACAGCATTGTTCATGCTAAACTCATATTTATTTTCGCAATAATTATTTCCATGCCATAAATACAAGTAGTACAAATACATTAGAGCAAATAAAGGGACGGTCTGAACTGGTTTGGCAACAAGTAAAGTGAGGCAAGCACAGCTTGGTCTTCCAGGTTCAGCCTACAAAACATATTTTCAAAAAGCTGTTTATATGCCAAGCAAGTTTACCAGTGGTATCTGTTGGGCACCAAAATGGCTGCTTTGTTGACAGAGCGTTTGTGCCGGCACAAGATCCTAAGGCGCAACCCTTGCCGCAGGCTTTCCTGTGAAATATTTGTTAAGTGGTTTTAGAAGTGTGCCGCTTACCACCGGAGCCGGCAAACACCACATTCCTATCACAGAACTGGGCAGATCAATAGCTTGGTGACCGTCCTCCAGGATGTGCTGAAATAATTTTTACCTTGAATACAATCAACGATCTTCATAAGGTATGCAATAAAAGTTAGTTTCAAAGCTGGGAACGACGAATTTTCGACCCACTTTTTGAGGCGCATTCCGTAGCACGCAGAACAGATAAATTTATCTGAACCGATAAATTCATCTATCAGATAAAATACCAACCGGTTTTAACTGTCAGATAAAATTTTATTCTGGTATACCATATTTCTTCTAATGAGCGAACATGCCCGTTTATTTTTCAATCACCTCCTAGGGTGCCCGTTTAGTAGAGACTGCCCGGCTATTGGAAACTGCCCGTTTATTTTTTCGATCAAAATTTATTCGAAGACAGACAACAAAAAGAGGTGAACATTCAATAACACAAACATAAGAATTCTAACCATCAAATTCAAAATGAAGACTGTCATCGGTAAGGTAGGCATTTTCTTCGTCTTGATCAGCATCAAACAGCAAAACATTTGCATTTTTCCAAAAATTTTACAAAACTCTTATTTTTCATTTGAAAGAAAGTTAACATATATTTATTGCAGTACAAGAATATGGAAAAAAACCTTTTTTTGCAATTCTAAAAGTGCTTTCTAATTCACGTAAATTTGTACTGCAGTAAATATACTAGAATATGTTGTTGCCAAACGCCAATCATTTTCAGGCCAGTTCGAGAAAAAGCAAAGAAGGTGATCAAGAATCTTGAGAAAATGTTGCCGCCGTTTAATAAGGCGAAACATTTTCAAATGATTGATAAGGCAAAAGCCAAACAGGAGAAGGACAAGGTCGATATTTCTAACATTTCATTCATTAATCAATTCCTCAGATTTCAGATGCAACGCCCGATCAAGGCTGAATACATGATTCATCATAATAACAAAGTCCGGAAGTTTGCTGCTCCATCTCAAGAGTCGCTCGAGGGTCGTTCATTCAAAGGGCCTCTTGCCTGGTCCGTGCCTGGACACGGGCCATTGGGTCTGTTCAACACTTCTTTATCGGTCGAGTGCATTAGTTCAAACGCTGGTGAAGATTTTGCCATGACTTCTGGATCGTCCAAAAGTCGCAAGGTGCAATACCCCGACGAGCTCTTCCCGGTCACTACTGGGAAGCCTGGATACAATTTTGCGGTGAGGCCTCCCGGGAAATTCCACTGTCTCGCAACAGCATCTGCTCAGGTCGAAGACGATTCTGTTGCACAATATGTGTCGCAGGTACCAACAGAAGCAAGTGGTCCAGGTCCGTCACGAGTTTTGACTCCATTTCTCCTGTCTTTGGGCATGTTTACTTTTGAAAAATAACTACATAATTCAGTTTTGTCATTTTCAGACCAATGTGCAAGAAATGCGTCACTTGTAGACGTCAGCACAAGTCTACTACTTTTGCATGCGCATGTTCCAAATGTAGATGTCGTTTGCCGGTGACAACAACTGTTGATAACGATGTGCTTTTTGTCGGAGCGGTTGACGAGGTTGAAGACGAAAATGAAGAGAATGCTCCAGCCCCGCCTCCCTTCAAACTCAATCCGAGAGCCATTAAGAGGATTTCGCCTGCCGCAGCGTCTTCTGACTTCGAGTTTGATCCATGTGTGAAGGCCAAACTGCAACGCCGGCCCTAAGATCTTGAAATGTTGTTGTTGTTGATTTGATTGTTTGTTAGATTTTTTTTGTCATTGATTAAATAAATAAATTCTGCTGGTGATAAATTCACCCGGGGGTGGCTTTCTATGGCCGCCTTCACGATACTAGGCGTAGGTTGGAGCCTGTATAGCAAAACAAAAGGAATAAAAATTTAATTTTTCAAATTTTTAAATAAATTTATTTTCTATATTAATCTCAGGGGGTTCAGGGGGGTCTCAGGGGGCGGGCCGAGGGACTCAGCGGGATTTCAAAAGACTCAGGGCGATCTCAGGCGACGGGCCAGGGGACTTCGAAAATTTCAGGGGACTCAGCGGGATTTCAGAAGACTCAGGGCGATCTCAGGCGACGGGCCAGGGACTTCGAAAATTTCAGGGGACTCAGCGGGATTTCAGAAGACTCAGGGCGATCTCAGGCGACGGGCCAGGGGACTTCGAAAAATTTCAGGGGACTCAGCGGGATTTCAGAAGACTCAGGGCGATCTCAGGCGACGGGCCAGGGGACTTCGAAAAATTTCAGGGGACTCAGCGGGATCTCAGGGGATGTTTACTTCTGAAAAATAACTACATAATTCAGTTTTGTCATTTTCAGACCAATTTGCAAGAAATGCGTCACTTGTAGACGTCAGCACAAGTCTACTACTTTTGCATGCGCATGTTCCAAATGTAGATGTCGTTTGCCGCTTAAAGAGTTAAGGTGTAGGTAAAATCGTCTTTTAGGGTGCCCGTTTATTGGAGACTGCCCGTTTATTAGAGACTACCCGACTACTGGAGACTGCCCGCTTATTAGAAGAAATACGGTATATTCATCGGGAAAATAGAAAGTGGTTTCCACTATGAAATATATATTAGAAAAATTGAAATAAAAATGTTTGATGGTTTTCCAAAATTGAATTCAGCATCTTTCAGAATTGAATCATTTCAGATCGATCTAATCTTTGGCGATCTAAACTGATCTAGATCTACCGTATTTCCTCTAATAGCTCCCCCGGGGGAGTTATTTTTTGGATGGCCGAAAATCGAAAAAAATTGAGGTCAATATCGAGATTTTCGGGTGTAAATTTAAAATCGAAAAAGCGGAATCGGTAGAGCTCGTGGGAGTTAAGAACACGCAATAAACAGTTTTGCAAAAAATTGACTCTGGGCTGAGATAGAGGTCTTCAAAGTTGAGGGGGGGGGATTGCAGCGGTTAGCTATTAGAGCAGGGGGAGCTATCAGAAGTAATACGGTATCTGATCTTTGCCGAACCCTATTAAACTTTTTATTTTTGATGATTGATTTTTATTTTTCACGCACAAAAATTAGAGATAGCAACGGGACGTGGTCCCGGCCGGGACCCCGTCCCGTTGGACGAAAATTTGACCCGAAATCCCGTCCCGGAATCCCGCCCGGTCAATTTCAAAAATCCCGGTCCCGGTTTCACCTAAATCCCGGTCAATGAAATAAGGAAATGAAATCCATCGAATCTCTTTGAGAAGAAAGCTTTTCTTCTGCATCTTTCAGCTTTGTAGTGGAATCCGCGTGAGTTTTTGCGTGCGTAAAAAGCCCCTTTGTGCTTTAGTCCGTCATTTTGATTAGTTTTTGGCACACTCGACACTTCGCCTCACCAGCTGATAACTTTTCAAATAGCCCGATGCTCGAGATCACGCTCATCTTAATGAAAAAAACTATTGATCCCAGTGGTGAAAAAAAAACACAAAAAGGCAAACACATTATGTCTTTGCTTCGTTGCTAAAAATGCTTGAAAAATATCAAAAATTTGGTACTTTGCAGCTTAAATTAAGACAACTGAAATCCCGGTCATTTTACCGGGATCGCGTACGGGGTCCCACTCGGTAGGTTCACAAAATCCCGGTCCCGGTCTCAATCTAGGTGAAAAATCCCGTCCCGGAATCCCGTTGGGTGGCGTTTTTCTATCTCTAACAAAAATAGATTTGTAAGGCATATAAAAATAGGTGCAAAACCGACGATTTTAAAGCCACGAGGATACACCTGAACCATTAGAATGGTAATCGAACCACATGGATACATTTGAACCGATACATAAGTCTGAACCGATTTGACTCGATTTTTTTTAGCAGAACGAACTGCAAAACTGCGGTTTACCCTGTAGCACTTGGAGACGACCATGGCAAAGAAAAATTCAAATCCGAACTCGACGGTAGGGAATGGATCCAACTCTTGCAATAGCTGTTTGTCATTGTTCACACTTCCATGCACCAAACACTCGATCTTCTGGTCGCCCATGCTGACTATCACAAACTCAATAAACAGGCCCGGCTGGGCTTGGTTGATGTTGAGCAGAGGGGTGTGAAGGACTGCTATTGATGCAGGTATGGACTTCTTCCAGTCATGGTATCGAATAGCCTCATCCAGGATTTGGAAGAAGTCTCGGCATCGGAGTTGCAGACATTTTTCACTGCCACTACTGGATGCGTCCATGCAGCTTTTGATGGTGTCCACCGAGTGCCAACCTGCACACAGTGATTCTCGATCTGGCACTGTTTTCAGCTCGCCACCTAAATAGATTAAATGTAAAACATCAAAAAGTATAGCAATTACAAGCGGCACTATTGCTGTTTAGACCCCCCAAAAGGTAATCACGATTTTTTTTTATAATTTTTTTCCGGGATTTTGAATATTTGTTAAATAAAATTTTATTTGTTGCATATTTTCAGTTTTCATTTCGATGTTTCCCTTATTTTTTCACAAGAGAAAAATGGTGGCCCCTTATTTTTCCAGTTTTGCTGGCGAAACAAATATGGTGGTAATGATGTTATGTACTAACGGGTGGTCAAAAAGTTCCCGATGGATTTTCAAAGCTTCATTTTTTATCATTTTTCTTATCATATCTCTGATCTGTTGATACCATTTTGTAGCCCTGAAACTCCTCTTTCATTTGATATATCATTCTACTAATACAGTTTAACAAATAGCCGTTGAAACTCAGAACTGGGTTGAGGAGCACTTTCCAGATTTCATCACGGTTGATTCTCATTGGGGTGACAATGCTGCGATCAAAGGTGACTGGGCGCCCAACTCCCCCGACTTGAATGTGATGGACTACTTTGGATGGCCGTACTTGCAGTCCAAAGCATGCTCCAAGCCACACAAGTCAATTGCTGCCCTAAAAGCTTCACTGGTGAAAGAATGGGACGAACTTCCACAAGAGATGATCCAAAAAGCCATTGACAACTTTCCAAAACGATTAAAGAAATGTATTGATGCAAATGGTGGTCATTTTGTTGAGTAAAATAAACGTGTGACATGTCGTTTGAAAGAGGAAGAACAGGGCTACAAAATAATACTAAACTTCTAAAAATATGATAAGAAAAATGATAAAAAATGAAGCTTTGAAAATCCATCGGGAACTTTTTGACCACCCGTTATTTGTGGTCTCAAATAGCGTCAGAGTATGTTTGTACTTGATTTGTACCTGATATAATAAATGATTATTTGATATATGGACATATTAAAGCAAAAAAAACTTGGAAAGAGTCACAAAAAAAGTTGACCTTTCGGGGGGGTCTAAACAGCAATTGTGCCTTACAAGCAGTGGATGATTTAGTTCGGGAATATTTTGGGTCATGAAGAGTGTAGCCCATAAGACAACTGACAAACAAAATTAAACGCATCAGTTGTCCGCTTCATTTTTCAATTTGTGTCGAAATTTTGATCACAACTGTCCACATCGGGGAGTTCGACAAATAATCGTAAAATTTAGGTTGCTTATCTAGTTCTCAAAACGAGTGTACCGAAAAAGGTGAAGGCGCATTTGATAAAAAACGTTTTGGTAAAGGCACACTTGGTAAAACAAAATTTTGGTAAGGACTTTTTCTGGCTCTTTTTGTGTTACAGATATGACTTTAAGATATGGTTTTGACTAACTTGACTTTTCTTAGGCCAGCCAGGTGGATATCCACCTTCCCAAGGGATACCTACCTCGGGTTTCGGGTTTTAGGTAAGAAATTCGCAGTTTTGATATTGAAAACCCGATTTGGCCATACGAATTTAGGGCAGGAAATATGGGTCAGGGAATATGGGTTGTTTTTGACTTTGACTAAATTTTATTTTTTCAAGCCATCCAGGTGGATATCCACCTACCCACCCCTGGTTATTTGATTTGGGTGGGTAAAATCACAATTGTGTTTTTATCAAAGTCAATTCCCCAAATGATTTTACGTCATAATAAACAGTTTGTTTTCTTTGTTTTGACTAGATTTTATTTTTTCAGATCATTCAACTGGATATCCACCTGGAACAGGGGAATACACCTCAGATTATCGGTTAGGGTTTAGGGTTGTCCAATCCGAATATTCGGGCGAATATTCGGATTGGGTACTAAAGGTTAATCTGTCCATATCGGTCGCAGCGCATCACCATCAGTATTGGGCCACCTGGGCACTGAGGGCCGATGAAGACCACTGAGGCTGAAATTATTATAAAACAAGGTGTAAAAGACGCCTATCGGCGCCTCCATAGTGTTTGTGCCTATTAATAATTGATAACTGATCGCAAAACACGCGCAAAACTAAAAAACCATTGCACAGTCTAATAGATTACACGGATTTGCGAAAAAAGGTAAAAAATCTCAAACAAAATTTTTTCTTAAAAAATGGCCTGCAAATGGCAAAAACATAGCTTTTATTGGAAAACTCGACAATGGCCTGCATACTTTTGTCAACGCCCCTCTTAAAAATGCGAATTTCTCGCCGCTCTTTTTTTTTAACGAAAGCTGACATCAAGGCGAATCTGAAAAATCCTGCAACAGAAATTTTCGAGCCTTTTATGACCATATTTTTGATAATTCATAAAAAGTGTGAACCCCTTTTCGAAAATCAGATGTCGGGTGACCGAGGTCCGCGGGTCTTTATGGCGAAATTTGAAGATTTTGAAAAAACGAATGGCAAAATCAGAATCCTTGCAATATTTCGGACTAGACTGGCGAATCACATTTAGCAAAAGACTTCGAAAATTGAGCTAAAGAAAGTGTTGGACCCAAGGAGGGAATGAACTTTTGGGGGTGCCGGATAAACGAGGTTTGACTGTAATACAGCTCGCGCATGGTTCTAAAATTTGACGCTATAATTTTTTTGATCCAATAATTTTCAAAAAAATCAAATTAATCGGCCAGAATATTATTGACTCACCAGTAATAGAGCAGGCAAAGCCCATTCTGTACCTGCAAAAAAAGTCCAATTACGACATCTGCAAAATTTGTTCTTACCATCCTGACCCCCTGATCTCAGTGCAAACTAGCTGGTCCACTGAGCAATTGAAACCTGTTTCCTCCAGCACTTCTCGTTGTACTCCTTGCTAGACTGATTCAATTTGTTCACTAAATATTGTGAGAACTTTAAAAAAATGAACCTCAATAGTTTCTCCAGGCTCCATTCTGCCAGCTGGTATGTACCTGCAAAATGGAGTTTGCATTTCACGCCTACAATTGTTGTTGTCCTACCATTTTCCTAAGCACTTCTTCTTGGCCTCCTGGATCAGTAGCATCTGCAAACCATGAGTAGAGGAGTGATTTCCATTTGTGCCATTGGAGTGTGATGCAGGAGGACCTTCTCTTAGAATGATAGCAGCCACAATGTAGGTGATGTTGTCGAACAGGCGCACCCATTTACATCCTGAATTAGTTGTACATTCAACACTCTCTTTATTGTTGGCCAGTGGTCATTGGCCAGCTTTGGTCAAGCGGCGGGTATAATTTCGGTTTCCGGACGCAACTCAAAATACCGTAAATGTTCTAATAGAGCCTCCGGGGGGATCTATTTTTCGATCCCCCAAAAATCGGAAAAATTTGAGGTTGATCTCGGTATTTCTGGGTGCTCAACCAAAATTCAAAAAGCGGACTCGGTAGAACTCGTGGCAGTTAAGAAAATGCATTAAAAAGCTTTGCAAAATGTTGACTCTGCTCTGAGATATAGGTCCCCAAAGTCAAAAGGGGGGCTCTATTAGAACATTTACGGTACATGAAAACAATGTTTTTTCAACGTCTTGTCACTAAAAACATGCTTAAAACGTGTTTTTAGATGGCGCTCGACTATTTTCGGGGTAAAAAATTTTGACCAAAATTTTATGATTTTTGCCTTGGTCCTCCCTTTGGTCCAAATTCTTACACGCGAAACCCGGTAAAAACGTTGTTTCCAACCACTTTCCATCAAAAATTTTGACTTTTTTAGATTTTCTACCTGCCCTGCCTTCGGCAGGCAACCTACTTCAATTGGAAGCCCCTTTGGGTGTACATGGTCCGGGCCAAGGGCTGACCCTTTATATATCAAGAAATATATCAAGGAAATTTATAAATTTATATAAATGTAAAAATGCTTATAAAAAATTCAGCGGCAGTTAAATTATTTGCATATTATTCCAAGCCCTAACAAAAGAACAAAATTTCACAATAGTAGCAGCAATGTAGTATTTTCCCCAGCCTTGCAATGTTAATTTTAATCATTTTTATACCCCTTCTCCATTGCAAGCAGGCAGCTCCTTTTTCACCTGTTACAGTTACCACCAAGAGATATAGATATATATCTTCAAGATATATATTTCTTGATATATAAAGGGTCAGCCCTTGGCCCGGACCATGTACCCCCAAAGGGGCTTCCTGTTGAAGTAGGTTGCCTGCCGAAGGCAGGCAGGTAGAAAATCTAAAAAAGTCAAAATTTTTGATGGAAAGTGGCCGGAAACAACGTTTTTATAGGTTATAGCGTATAAGAATTGCTTAGAAATGGTTAAAACCTGTTTTTGAAAAAATTCCGATATGGGGGGGAATCGGTTTTTGGTTTCTAAGCATGTTTTATGCACTGAAAATGATAGAAAAGCGCTTAAAACGACTGGGAAATAAGAAATTTTGAGAAAAAAATGTTTGACCGAAAATCGATTTTTGCCTTGGTCCCCCCTTACATGCCAGCGTGTTTTGAGTCGGACTGAGCAAAAAATGTATGTATTATAGAAGAAGATGACCAAGATATAATAGAAGAAGCCGAATTTGATTGATCTTCTTTATTTTGTTTGTATTGAATAAAATTCGAATGAAAATTAAACATGGGGTTCTGTGGCAGGACCTACCGCAAAAATAGAGTAGTGTATGCGTTTGTTATTACACATACACGCTTATTCCTCGTAATTTTTCTCTAAGGTGCGCTTGTGTGCCCATCTCAACTCTCAAGCCCTCCTCCGGAAGGGGCGTAGGGGGCTTGAGAGTCAGAGATGCACGCACTAGCTCACCTTAGAGAGGAATCCGAGCAATGTATGTACAGTGAAACCTCGATAACAGGGCACCCCACGGGACTGGCTGTAGGGTGCCCTGTTATCGAGGGTGCTCCGTTATCGAGGTGCCCTCTTATGGAGTACCAGTGAACTTCAGGAACACAGTGGGTGCCCAATTATCGAGAATTTTCTACAAGTTTTTTTGATAACAATAAATTGTTTATTTTATCAACCAAATCAAAACAATTGAACAATCAAACATTAGAGGAAAAGAAATCAGTTATAATGCTTTGCTTTTTGTTTTTCATTCGAACGGAAATTAACACATCATCGCATCTGTCGAAAAGATCAAGCACGGACGGATCAACAATATTTTCTTCCACGTACTGACGGACCATCTCAAAGGCTTTGTACGCTTCAGCAGCCGATATGGCTGGCTTTTGCAGACTTGCGTTTTACAGCTCATTAAAAATAATTGTGCTTAAAAATGTTCAAAACATCCGGTTTCAAAATCGCAAATTTAACGCCATTTAAGGGCTGATTAGCCAATTCTGCTGAGAAATTCGGATTCAGCGTTCAAAACTGCACCAGAATATACCGCTCTTACAGGCCGTCTTTCTAGTGTTAATGACTGAGTAGGTGATTTTAAGTTAGGCTTATGCCCGAACCAAGTAAATTTTTTGTCGTAACTGATATTTTGCTGTGCAGTTATCGATGGTGCCCAGTTATCGAGGTCGGACTTCTTAGTCGGGACTAATCTTAAGGTGCCCCACTATCGAGGGTGCCCAGTTATAGAGTGCCCAATTATAGAGGTGCGTTTTACTATATTTTTAGTTAACCGTGGCCGGGACCAGGCCTGAGGTGCCCTATTATCGAGGGTGCCCAGTTATCGGGGTGCCCTGTTATCGAGGTTTCACTGTAATATAATACATACATTTTTTGCTCAGTCCGACTCAAAACACGGTGATATGTAAAGGGGGACCAAGGCAAAAATCGATTTTTGGTCAAACATTTTTTTCTCAAAATTTCTTATTTCCCAATCGTTTCAAGCGCTTTTCTATCGTTTTCAGTGCATAACCAGAAAAAAAAGGAAAAAAGAAACCAAAAAAACCCTTCTATTTTTAATGCTTCGAAATTTCGATGTCAAGGAAAAGACATAGACCTATTATTCCGAAACGGATCACTCACTAGCTACTTCACTGACAAAAATAAAAAGTAGAACAACGATTTTTTGATTTATTCTGCAATAACTGACCAATGTTCAAAATTTTTTAAATCAATAAACTCACTGCCCAACTGCATGTCTGGAGCTCTTCTCCTCTTCGCAGCCATTTTTCCATTCTCAGGTTTAGGTTGGTGGCCAGTGGAAGAGGATGAGGAAGAGCAAGGTGAAGATCCCATCTTGCCATTGGTTAGTGAAGCCACCTCCAGATCAGTCTCCTCATCCTCTCCACCCTTAAGGCTGCTGCTGTTGGACAAGGAAGACAAGGTGGTTGAGGTGTGGTTATTGTGGCGTAGAGTGCATTGCCCTAAAGCTCCTGACAATGCCTCCTCTTCACTGCTTTCCTTGCTAAATGGCGATTTGAAGTCGCCGAAAGTGCTCATTGTGAATGGACCAAGTTTATTTGGATTTGGGTCATGTTATAGACATGGTAATAGCGAATAGGAACGTGAAATAAACCTGAAATACAGTTGCTTTGTACAGTCGAGTCTCAGTATGACGAGAAACTCTTCTCGATAAATGTGTTGTTACATCGCAAATCTGTGGTTCGTCTTCTTAGTTAAACTGTGGCCAATTAAAACAAAGACCAGCGAAATCGAAATTCTTGCGATCTTTCGGATAACCAAAAATCAAATATCAAGTTGTGCGAAAAGTCTTGCGCTGACCCTAAAGCGAATAGCACTTTTTAGAAAGCCGCAAAACTTTTTCAAAATTAACTTTACCAATGGAAAAGTTTATTGGGTTGATTCATAATTAATGTGGATTTTTGTTGCCTTATGATTCTTTTGATCTATTTCTTCTTTAAATTTGCTTTTTTGTTTTAAAGTATGCCCTCGCTTTTAGATAAGAAGAATGCACGTCGAAAACCACCTTCACATTCGCCATATCATGCTCTACCACTTCGAGAAAGGATGGAGGGCAGCGCAGTCTTTTCGCGATATTGTCGAACTTTTTGGTGAAGAGGCGATCAGTCAAAGTCAGGTGGAAAGATGGTTCAAGCGTTTCAAATCCGGTGGCACAAGCTTGCAAGATGAGAAAGGAAGAGGTCGCCCATCTGACTTCAATGATCAAGCTCTCAAATTAGCGGAGGAAGAAGACGAGAGCCTGACAACAAGGATGCTGGCTGAACAGTTTGATATCGGGCAAGCAACAGTCGTTAGACATCTTAAGAAACTCGGCAAAGTGTGGAAGATGGCTGGATGGGTCCCTCATGAGCTCTCTGATTACAATAAGGAGGAAAGGGTCCGAATATTTGACCAAAATCTTTGTTGCCAATCGTTGTCAAAAATCCGCATTAATCCGCATTAAAAAATCCGCATTAATTATGAACCCAATATATGTGAAGCCCATCAAAATTTTTTTGCAATTTTTATAAATAAAAAATTTTGCAACCCATTAGAAAGTGCTAGTTACTTCATGGTCAATGCTAGACTTTTCGGACAACCTGATATACGGAGTGAAGAATCATATGAGTATCAGTGCTGCAATCACCCGAAACTTTCCTGCACTTTTTTTGGGTTGCAAATTTTATATTTATAAAAATCACAAATAAATTTTTATAAGTTTCACAATCAACTTTAAAAGGAAAAATCCAATATGTGAAACCCATAAATTTTTCTTTATGATTTTTATAAATACACACAGGGTGTGTGTTAATACTTTTATGTTAATATTTTCAAATTTGATATTTTTTGTTCAAATTTCAGTTTTTCCTATTCGTTTGATTTTTTTCGCTTATTTTGTGACTTACGTCCCATTTGCTTATTGTTCCTCGAGTTTGTCCGCAGCATTAATTTCTATCGTTCTTTTTTAAAAATTTCACGTTTACGTTTGAGATGGGTTTGTCATATTTATTTCTGTCAATTTTGCAGATATGGCTGCAGTCAAGAAGGAGGAGCTACGCGCTGGTTTTGTTTATCTCTGTCATCGAGGTCTTGGGTATTGTGTTCGGAGTGGCAAGGCAAACATTTCGAGTGATAAGAATAAATGATAGTTATCGTTTTCTGTTTTTATAATTTGTGTCCTCGTATGAGAGATATGCTAATGAGTGAATAAAGTTTGTTGTCACCGTCTTAAAATGGCTCGGGGGATAGCCACCCAAAAATTCGAAAACGGGGCGGAACGGTGTTATGTCGACCGATTTTTTAAATGTTATCGTAATTTTGATACACCCTGTTATTTCTGCAACCCATCAAAAAAAACAGGTCACCGGTTTTTTGGTTTGCGGACTATTCGATTAACACATGGCCGGACTGGGTTATTCGGAGTCATCCGAAAACACCCTAAAATGATGTTTAGTCGATTATGGAACACCCACCCCAGTCGATTTCAAAACACCCACCCAGTCGATTTCAAAACACCCACCCCAGTCGATTCCGGAACATCCACCCCAGTCGATTCTGGAACACCCACCCCTGTCGATTCCGGAACACCCACCCCAGTCGATTCTGGAACACCCACCCCAGTCGATTCTGGAACACCCACCCCAGTCGATTCTGGAACACCCACCCTGTCGATTCCGGAACACCCACCCCAGTCGATTCCGGAACATCCACCCCAGTCGATTCTGGAACACCCACCCCAGTCGATTGTGGAACACCCACCCCAGTTGATTCTGGAACACCCACCTCAGTCGATTCTGGAACACCCACCCCAGTCGATTCTGGAACACCCACCCCAGTCGATTCTGGAACACCCACCTCAGTCGATTCTGGAACACCCACCCCAGTCGATTTCAAAACACCCACCCAGTCGATTTCAAAACACCCACCCCAGTCGATTCCGGAACATCCACCCCAGTCGATTCTGGAACACCCACCCCAGTCGATTCTGGAACACCCACCCCAGTCGATTCTGGAACACCCACCCCAGTCGATTCTGGAACACCCACCCCAGTCGATTCTGGAACACCCACCCCAGTCGATTCTGGAACACCCACTCCAGTCGATTTCAAAACACCCACCCAGTCGATTTCAAAACACCCACCCCAGTCGATTCCGGAACATCCACCCCAGTCGATTCTGGAACACCCACCCCAGTCGATTCTGGAACACCCACCCCAGTCGATTCTGGAACACCCACCCAGTCGATTCTGGAACACCCACCCCAGTCGATTCTGGAACACCCACCCCAGTCGATTCTGGAACACCCACCCCAGTCGATTCTGGAACACCCACCCCAGTCGATTCTGGAACACCCACCCTGTCGATTCCGGAACACCCACCCCAGTCGATTCCGGAACATCCACCCCAGTCGATTCTGGAACACCCACCCCAGTCGATTGTGGAACACCCACCCCAGTTGATTCTGGAACACCCACCTCAGTCGATTCTGGAACACCCACCCCAGTCGATTCTGGAACACCCACCCCAGTCGATTTCAAAACACCCACCCAGTCGATTTCAAAACACCCACCCCAGTCGATTCCGGAACATCCACCCCAGTCGATTCTGGAACACCCACCCCAGTCGATTCTGGAACACCCACCCCAGTCGATTCTGGAACACCCACCCCAGTCGATTCTGGAACACCCACCCCAGTCGATTCTGGAACACCCACCCCAGTCGATTCTGGAACACCCACCCCAGTCGATTCTGGAACACCCACCCCAGTCGATTCTGGAACACCCACCCCAGTCGATTCTGGAACACCCACCCCAGTCGATTCTGGAACACCCACCCCAGTCGATTTCAAAACACCCACCCAGTCGATTTCAAACACCCACCCCAGTCGATTCTGGAACACCCACCCCAGTCGATTCTGGAACACCCACCCCAGTCGATTCTGGAACACCCACCCCAGTCGATTCTGGAACACCCACCCCAGTCGATTCTGGAACACCCACCCCAGTCGATTCTGGAACACCCACCCCAGTCGATTTCAAAACACCCACCCAGTCGATTTCAAACACCCACCCCAGTCGATTCCGGAACATCCACCCCAGTCGATTCTGGAACACCCACCCCAGTCGATTCTGGAACACCCACCCCAGTCGATTCTGGAACACCCACCCCAGTCGATTCTGGAACACCCACCCCAGTCGATTCTGGAACACCCACCCCAGTCGATTCTGGAACACCCACCCCAGTCGATTCTGGAACACCCACCCCAGTCGATTCTGGAACACCCACCCCAGTCGATTCTGGAACACCCACCCCAGTCGATTCTGGAACACCCACCCCAGTCGATTCTGGAACACCCACCTCAGTCGATTCTGGAACACCCACCCCAGTCGATTCTGGAACACCCACCCCAGTCGATTCTGGAACACCCACCCCAGTCGATTCTGGAACACCCACCTCAGTCGATTCTGGAATACCTGGGGTGGCTATTCCATATTATTTGAAGCGGTGGTTGAAGCGGTGGTTGAAGCGGTGGTTGAAGCGGTGGTTGAAGCGGTAGTAACTGGGAAAATTCAGCCTATAGATTCTATTTCAATTCTAGGGAAGTGAAACAGGGTATTGGGCTTCTGTTAAAGTCCTTCAACGAAGCACTTTGTAATTTTTATTTTCGAAGGGGTTTGAAAATTTTTTTTGATTCACATAAAATGTTTAACAGATAGGCATCAAACGTTATATTTTGCTTTTTAAATTTCGACTTTGAAACGTATATCTTATTATGTATAGTTTCTGTATTAAAAACTTTTCGAAACCCATTAAAAAAAATTCGCAAAGTGTTTATTTGCAGGACTTTCCGATCAATCCGGTACAGTAAAATAGGATTGTCAGGGGTAGATTGAGAGCTAGAGATGCGCGCACTCACTTACCTTAGACTTAATTCCGAGCAAGACTGATGATCAAAAAGGCGTAAAGAGACTATTTTCGCCCAGCTCCAGTGACTAAAACGCAGTAGAATAATTCTTATAACTTCAATGATTTTCTAGTTTATTTCGATGGAAGAGCTTAAGAGTTTCAATTTGGACAAACTACAATTTGCCTTGGAGGACCAAGGCAAAAAGTAAATTTTTGCAAACTAAAAAATCTTTGAAACCTTTAGTTTTTAGTAAGGAAAACGTCGGAAAACAACTTTTTTATCGTTTTTAGCGTATAAAAATTACTTAGGAGGCATACAAACCTTATTCACAGTTAACAAAAAAGCAACTCCCCCCCAAGTGCACAAGTACCGGGCTAGGACTGATTAGTTCGAATACCCGAGTTTAGACACACTTAGACCTTACCCCACCAAGCCAAAATTTGCTTCGGTCCCCTGTCGATTTTCTGATAAAAAAAATTGACTGGGTGGGGTAGGGCTAAAGTTAGCCCCGAGTTCAATCTGTTAAAATTACTCATGTCCGAAAAAACCCGGTTAGCCGAGAATTGGTTGAGCCACATTGCCTGCCATCTCTTGCCCTAGCTACATCTATTTTCGACTAGATTTCGCAATACCCTTTTAAAAAACACAGACACACAAAAACACATAACAAGCAAAAACATTTAAAAAATTGCTTCATTCAAGCATAAACCACTAACAAAAAAAAACACAATCCAATTCAATCCAGCAAATTAACACAACCCAAATAGGCACATAAACAAAGAAAACAGACTAGTCAAAATAAGCAAAAATAATAATAATATTTTATCGCCTATTCCAAAAAAAGAAAGCAAAATAGAGCGTATAAAGGAAATTTGGTGGATCCCTGTCAAACAAGGTTGGGCAGGGCCATCCACTGGGAATATCTGTGTTGCCACTAATACCACAATGTTTTTGGTGCAGCTGCTATTGCTACTAAAGCCGGGAAAATTTGGCCACACCACTGGTTTGCTGGCCCGGCTCTAAATTCTGGTAGCAGCAGCAGCAAAAAAAGAGTTTTGGAGGCTTAGAGCCTGCTGGACTTCTCCTTGTTTTTGTTGGCCCTTCTTCCTGTTCTCTTTTTTCTGCTTTTTCTAATAGCTGGTTGGTTCTCCCAGTTTGCTATTTAGAGAAGGAGATGAAGGAGCAGTCGAGGGTGTGTGAACAACAAAAAAGAAAATCGAAACAAAAACTTGAATTGGAGATGATGAAATTGGGTTGGAATTTGATGTGGTTGTGTGACCCTCTTTCTTTGAGTTATTTTGACAAACAAAAGTTTATTTTGTTTTCAGAGGATGTATTTATGGAAGCGGTCGTCTTTTCAAAGAAAGAAGTTACTCAGAAGTCCCATTTTTTTGCGAAATCAGATGGTTGCCTTTTATAGGGATGTCAAGGGCAATACTTGTTGAAGCAAACTTGCGGTAAGAAAGTATTTTTCCGCAAAAAAGTAATGTTGAATCAATTACTTGATTTGAAATTTCTTGCTCAAAAAATTTTGATCTCCAGCACAAATTTTGAATTTAGAGAGCTTGAAAAGATTTACCATTTCAGTTCAAGCGCTATTTGGCGCTACTCGGTTATAACCCCCCCAATAATAGCTCCTCGGGAATACCCCCCAATCCTCGGACCTACTCGGTTATATCCCCAAACCTCCCAAACCCTCATCTTTCTCGACCTATTATTAGATTTGGGGGTATTCCCGAGTAGGATTTAAAAGAGGATTTAAAATGAGAAATATAACGGTTTAGTTTGGAATATCATCCATCTCCGGTGCCTATGGTCAAGGAAAAAGATCAAAAAATTTCACTTAGCGATGGAACTCATGGCGCACAATGCCGACTTCGTACAATGAACAAATTGATTGCTCGAGACATTGACCGAGTGATGAGAGAGGAAGTAGAAGAAAGTCCTATGATGAAGCCACAGCAAGCGCATGAAAAAGGGCAGTAGCTCGCTTTCAAGATGGTCAAGAATTCTGGGCAAACGGGAAAGGAGCCGGACTCAATTGCAATCCTTTCTCCATCTTGGCACAGCGTCCGCAATCAGTACTACTGAAAAAAGATGGACGCATCCAATTTAAGGGATCTATTTAAGCCACCGAAGATTTACGAAAACACCTACCGTGCTTTTTTCATGGAAAAAGAGGAGAGGTCGATACTTTTTATAAGTTATTTTCTGTAATTACATATTTTGCTTGTAGATAGCTTTCGTTAGCTGATGCATCAAGTGAAGTGGTAATCCTTGCGTCGGATGACGACTACAGAGCAGCTGCGCACTGCACTATTCTGATGGCAGATGGGACGTTCGATTTGTGTCCAACTGGCTTCGCTCAGATATATGTGATCCACGGACTTGTTTGTTTTTTTTATTGTTCTGCTTAGGCTTGTTAAACTGTAACATTAGTTTCATGAAGAGTGGATAGCAGCTGCAACATGTCTGATGAAGAATCGATTGGAATCTAACTATGACATTGTCTTCCAACACATTCAATCAAAGCGGGTAGAGCTTGACGTCCACCCGAAAGGAAATTAATGCAGCGACAAAATCGTTTGGTCTTGATGTACTTTTTAATTTAAATTAAGTAATAATTTTAGATGATCGCCGATATGACTTAGTTTGCTTGCCTTCTTAATGTGGTTGAAAATGATAGCCTGCAGAACTATTTGGGTTTATCGATAAATGCCGACCGTGATTTTTGTTATGGACGCTACTACTATGAGGTATTTTTTCTGTTTATGGGTTATTCACATGGCTCGTTCACGCTATCTTGCTTAAACTCGATGGAGCGTGTTTTTTAATGGGCCGAACTTTACTTTAAATCATCCACATTCAGTTGGTAGGTTAGACTTGCGCGGCTACAATGGGCCTGAATTGCTGCTAGACGTTCTGGATGATTCTGTAGACTGGTATGTCACAATTGTTTTATGTATGGCTATTCTAAACTTTTTCCAATTTTTCAGTGGAGCTCGACAAGTTTTTCGGATTGAATGCAAAATCGGTGGAAATGACTCTATCAGAAAGACAGTTCGTAGGCCTGCCAGAAGCCAGTTACTTTTCATCGTAAATTTTTGCGTCCAGCTCAATTTTTTACAACTGTATATATAGCGAAACTGTGTTTTTCAGAATCTCCGTAATACGTACGGAAAATTTCAAGATAATCTTTGATATCGATAGCTGCTTTAAAGGTGATGACTATCGTTTTGAGTTTCCAACTACCGAATTCTCTCAGCTACTAGCTTATATCATGTCCACGTGTCTGAATCTCCAGGAGCTGCGTTTCTGCATTCACATGACTGACTGGGAGTGTCTCCATTTAAACAATTCATCTATTTCTTTTTCGTGTTATTGTTGATGTGTTGAATAAACCAAGAATTTTGTTTGTGTGGGTGGTACCCTTTTTGGCTTTTTATCAAAAAGATGAGAGAAGTCAAAATTAGAGGTTAGTTTAGATCGATGGTAGAAGAATATATTGACTGGTACCTCGCGGCGACAACGTAAACACTTTGCTATGAGAAACAGACATATGGATTATAGGCTTCTAAGTTGTAAAATGGGCGATGCTCAGTGCTAAGGGTACATCCCAGTGCCACTTAAGACCATTACATTTAGAATCTTCCCAAATGTTCCTATTAAAATTCAGCCGTTGATTTAAATCCCTGTTCTAAAATTTGTGAACAGCTCGCATCGATTTAAAACATTACAGTAAAACGAGCAAAGGAATCTTAGCCAAGAGTTGCGAAATCTAAGACACAAAAGTATCCTTATAGATTTGTGACTTATACCACTATAATAGAAAACAACTTTAGAAAATAGGGAGAGCAAAAAAGGTGCAAGTAAACAGACCCGACCGTGCAAAAATTAAGAATGAATTTTTGAATTTAAAATCCTTGTCGTAATAGTAAGACGTTTAGTAATTTTGGGTAATTTCAGCCAAAAGTTACCAAACGACTACGCACCGTTGTGCTTATCAAGTCTAAGTCAAAGTCCGTGAACACCTTTGACTTAGACTTTGACTATTTTGGCTACATGAACACCCCTAAGTTTAAGTCAAAGTCTAAGTCAAGGTCAAAGTCTAAGTCAGAGTCCGTGAAAGAGCCATAAAGGATCTTATCTTGAACGCATTCTAACCCACTTCTCAACGGACATTAAGATCTTAAAATTTCAGATCCTGTAGCTGCTTTTTACTCATCTGTCCATGGGGATTTCTACTTTTTATTTGAAGAATTGCGAATGAATCCCAAAATTGACAAATCGGAATCTCGAAATCCTCAATTTTGGGATTCAGGGTCGCAGGTCAATTTTTTAAAATAAAATACAAAAAGTAAAAGATTCAATAAATAGAGAAATAAATAGTGACTATAAAGTCTCTAATTTTGAGCTGTTAATGTCTGTTGAGAAGTAGATCAAAAATGTGTTCAAAGTGAAATCCCGATGCACAGCTCTAGATTTTTTGGCAGACATTTGCTCTTCGTAAAACAAATTTCTTGGGGCTGAAGTTATATTTTAGATTTAAAAAAACAGGTTTCCTTGGTCTTCCCAACGAAAATTTTAGCTCTAGAGAAATCGCCTCGCGGACCTTTTTTTTACAAATTTTTAGTTAAATTTATCTAGGCAACCATAAGATTCTTTGGTTCACGCATAAAAATTTGAGAAATCTAATATTTTTTTGACAAAGAGTGAGGATAACTGAATAAAGCCGAAAAAATATAAAAAACTAAAAAAACATCTATTTGGCCAGCATTAAAGCCCTTCTTGTCATAACAACAAGGCCATCATCAAGTGGATGGCAGAAGAGATGCATTTAAAATGGAGGGGCTATTCAGTCAGCCAGCAGCAATTGTCAAGCTGGACCACTACTTTATTTAGTGTAGCCAAACTGCTATTTCCAAACTGCCAAATTATTATTTTCACTCCAAATACTTTTTGAACAAATAGCAAGACGGGAGGGAAAATTAGGAAAATATGATTTTAATGGGGCATGCCCATGCGCGACACGGAGAAAAGGCGGGGAACTTTTTTTAGAGCCACCTCAATTTTACGGGTCTGTGCTCAAAAAAGAGCTTGAATGTTGAAATTTAGGTTTCCGGGAAGACATTAGACATAAGTTTGCAAAAACTGGCCGAAAATCGGGCTTAAACACAAACATCCACCAAAAATCCAGGCTAAAATCCACCATCCCGATTTTGGAGGGCAGCAAATAAGATTTTTAAAAGCTACCTTCATTATACGCGTTTGTTCTTAAAAGAGAGCTAAGATGTTGTACTTGAAAGTTCTGGGTTATTGTTGTGCGGATTGTTGAGTTTGGCTCGCTTCTTTAAGACTGTGCTTTTTCTCTCACTTTATCGTTGTTTTGTTTAGTTTTCGCAATGTTTACACCGGCTATGTGCAAACGTCTCGTGGAGCTGACGAGGAGATGAATGATAATCAGCCGCCGAGGAGGGTCTGCGCATGCAATCTCTGCGCATTGCAATGAACACGGGGATCAAATATGAGGAATTCTATCGTGAATCGTTACTTTGTCCGTTGAGGTGTGCTTTGCACTGTTATGTTGTTGAATAAATCGTTTGGTGCCGAAGCAGTTGTAGGGTAGAGGTAAGGGTAAAAGGTAGAGGTAAGGGTAAAAGGTAGAGGTAAGGGTAAAAGTTAGAGGTAAGGGTAAAAGGTAGAGGTAAGGGTAATCTTTATTAATACCGACCCTGACATAAGTTTGCAAAAGATGGCAGAAAATTGGACTTAAAGGGGCATGCCCGTGGGCGACACGGAGAAAAGGCGGGGACCAGCAAACCTTTTCTTTCTCGAAACATTTTTAACGGGTGGAACATAAGTTCGGAACGGATTTTTAACCTTACGGGACAAGACAGAAAAGTAAATAGATAAAATAGAAAAAAAAATCAAGCCAAATATGAGGTGAAAATCACACGTTCTCATTGGATCATACTCTTTCATAAAATCGGTGCTTGGAAGGCACAGCAAATTTGCTGATTGGCAGAAAATAACTTGAAAAAGTTATAAAAAAATTTAAGATTTTGGTGTGAATGGGCCAGGTTGGTGAGACAATTGGAAAGAGTACGTGGATACCAATTTGATTTATATTATTTTCAAAATTTCAGTGGGAGTTTGGAAGTACCAAAAAATTGACAAAAAAACCTTAGAGAAGCAAGCTTATTTTCCTATTAAAGTAATTTTTCGCAGAAATTGGGTGACCTGAATAGATCGAAAACATCAATTGCAGCCATTTAATGATTCTAAAAATAATAGAAAAAGAATGTCAGAACAGCTGTTAGATAACCAATAAACGCCATGCAGCTTGATTGGAATTTGTTTCTGCTAAATTGGTCAAATAAAGGCAAAACATAGCTGTAATTTGGTGTACAGCTGACATGCCCGGCCTTCTTTTTGCCTTGTAATAACATTTATAAAACAGGGACGAAAATAGATTATCGGGTGGGTGAATGCCAATCTCTTGGCATAATATATCCTAGAAATGTGGGCAACAGGACATTTTGTAAAATTTGTGCAATTTGTCCGCGGACATTTTGTATAATTTTACAAAATGTCCGGTTGCCAGAAATGTGCTGTGCAGGTTTGTGGAAAGCTACGAATCCTTAGGGAAAAAAGCATGAACCAAAAATAAATTATCTGAAATAAGGATTTGATTTTATCAACTGTATTGAAATAAGACTGTTCTCACATATTTTCATGCTTTTTATTGGCTGTCCTGTATACGCCGACCTCTTAAACAACTATTGGGTTGTAACATAAGTCATGGCGGTTTTTTTGTACGGCTTTGCATTCATTTATTATCTTCCATCTTTCAACAGTAATAACAACAATTCAATCAATTATGTATTCTCCCTCAGTTCTAACCACCTCCTCCCATCGATCTACCAGTTTGTTGTTACCAAAAATCATGTACAGTCAAACCTCGCTAATATGCCACTCGTCGGGACCGAGCGAAAATGGCATAATAGCGAGGGTGGCATATTAGAGAGGGTATGGTAAAGAAGGTTTATTCAACCACCCGATCCATCAAAGCTTTATTCTCCTTCCAGATTGAAGATGTCGTGGGCGGAGAACTGTTCGAGCAGAGGACGCAGCACCTGAAGTTGCCATTCCTGAAGAGATTTAGGAGTGGCATAATAAATATATGTTTGTGCTGAATATTCTCGGGACCGAGCAAATGTGGCATAATAGCGAGGGTGGCATAATAAAGGGGTGTCATATTAGAGAGGTTTGACTGTATATCGCATGTGTGTGATAATAAGCAAATAAAATTCATTACTAAAAAACTGCCATGACTTATGTTACAACCCAATATATGGATATCCTACCCACATTTTACAAGAAGTGGTCGGAATTTTTGAATTATTCGTTCTTCGTACCGTCATTTTTTTGCCCTCGTTTTTTAGCCTTTAGGCTTAGGATATATCATTTCACATACAAACAAATTTCAAGAAACACAATTTGTATGCCCGCGGCTTGAAAAAAATTTTTTTTTTTGGTTCCACACCTTCAAAACATTCAGCATTTTTCGGTGGATGGGTGTTCTATTGCTGAAGCAAAAAAAATTTTTTTCAAGCCGCGGGCATACAAATTGTGTTTCTTGAGGTTTGTTTGTATGTGAAATGATGTATCCTAAGCCTAAAGGCTAAGCCTAAGACCTAAGTCTAAAGTAAGGTTGGGGCATGGGGGTCGTGAGTCTGAAAACTTGAAATATTGGGGTAAATGGGGTTAGTATGCCTGAAAAGTAGAAATTTTTGGGTGGATGGGTGTTGTATGGCTGAAGTAGAAATAAATACAATACAACATAAATAGAAGACTGATAGAATAGAATTATAAAGCAAGTGAAAACAATTTACAAAAAAAATCAATAGGGGGGACCAAGGCAAAAAATGGTACCTCTTCTTAAATAGAGCCCAACAATTCAATCAACTATGTATTCTCCCTCAGTTCTAACCACCTCCTCTCATCGATCTACCAGTTTGTTTATTCCGCTTCGCCAAAAGTCAGCCGGTCTGCTATCGAAGAAGTTGACGAGCCAATTTTCGAGATCCTCATCATTGTCGAATGTTACACCCCGAATTTGATTGGAGAGCGAACGAAAAAGGATATAATCAGATGGAGCGAGGTCCGCACAAATTTCCCTAGCTGCTTCTGTAGCCTTCGCACGACGATTGAAAGAGAAAAGCAAGTGATGTCGAAAATGCAAATCCTTGTCCACTTGACACTCCATCGTTTGTGCCTACAAATTACCAAGAATTTATCATTCCAGAAAAACAATAACAAAGATCTTGTAGCGCAAAGAATGAGCTTTCCATTGGTATGTAAAGTATATCGCATGTGTGTGATAATTAGCGAATAAAATTCATTGCTAAAAAACCGCCATGACTTATGTTACAACCCAATATATGGATATCCTACCCACATTTTACAAGAAGTGGTCGGAATTTTTGAATTATTCGTTCTTCGTACCGTCATTTCTTTGCCCTCGTACTCGTACCTTGCACCTCTTAATTTTCGCTCTCATATTTCATATTCGTACATATTCGTACTCGTAGTAGGAGCTGAGAATGAGTCGTAGTTGTACTCGCAATTTTCGTCGTAACGGGCGGTCCAAAAGTCCTTGGACACTTTTCTAGCTCATTTTTATTAATACTTTTTAAATTGCAAAATTAATCCAAACATATGGTTCTGTAGCCTTTTTCTTCCTCTTTCAAATGGTGTATAAAGTTTATTCGGAATATACTACAATAGGCATTATTTGGCTTGAAACACCTGTAAGGTCATTTTGAAGATTTATTGCTTCAAGATTTATTGCTCCAGAAATATTTCCGCACCATGTTGTAGCGCAGCTCAAAAGCTAAAAAACAATTCTATACAAGAGACCACAGGCGCCTATCGGCGCCTCTATAGTATTTCGAAATTTCAATGAGGGGCTATGACTTCATTCATAAAAATAGGTATATCCCCTATTAGAACTCATTTTTTTCGCCTGTTCTTTTTTTAAAACGAAAGCTGACATTCTGGGGAACACGATGGTATTAGCGACAAAAGTGATTTCGCTATCTACGACCCGTTCTGGCCTTTGAAGTAAAAAAGCGTTATCCACCCACCCACACAAGCCAAATACTATATAAGATAATAATTTTTAAAAATCTAAGCCTTGAGATATGGCCTTTACAAAAAAATAAATTTCTTTAAAAATGGCCAAAACCCTAAAAGTTACAAAAAACTGGTATTGAGTCGGATTGGCTGTTCCACCGTGTTTTAAACACTGGAGTGCGTCAAAGAGACCCTCTGTATGCACTTTATAATCATGTGTCTTGCTCGAAATCATGTTTGTGGTAAGTGAGTGCGCGCAACTGTAACACTCAAGCCCGACTTTGTTATGCTACCATATGGCCGAAAAGTTTCCGGACAAAGTTTAAAGCCAATTTTTTCAGTAAAATAAGAACATAAATGCATTTTTTTGGTATCATCAGAAAGCCCTTGTTCTCCTCTCTTGAATAGTGTATCGCTTGTCGTTTTATGTCAATAAATTCCATGCTTTAGAATGTCCGATCTGAGAGCAGGCATTGTGCGACTTTGGGAAGAAGGGAAGAAGCAAAGTGAGATCGCTCGTGATATGAATGTTCCAAAGCAAACAGTTTCGGATGCCATCAAGCGATTTCGTGAAACAGGCCACAATGAAGACAGAGCAGCTGTCCAGCTGTCCAACTGTCCGGGCTGTCCAGCTGTCCGGGCTGTCCAGCTGTCCGGGCTGTCCAGCTGTCCGGGCTGTCCAACTGTCCGGGCTGTCCAGCTGTCCGGGCTGTCCAGCTGTCCGGGCTGTCCAGCTGTCCGGGCTGTCCAGCTGTCCGGGCTGTCCTGCTCTCAGATCGGACATTCTAAAGCATGGAATTTATTGACATAAAACGACAAGTGATGCACTATTCAAGAGAGGAGAACAAGGACTTTCTGATGATACCAAAAAATGCATTTATGTTTTTATTTTACTGAAAAAATTGGCTTTAAACTTTGTCCGGGAACTTTTCGGTCACATGCTACATACTCAAATGGTTTTTTTTGCCTCGGTCCATCAAGGCGAAAAATTAATCATTTTAATGTTTTATAAAAGTTTATTGAAATTAAATTATGTGAATAGCGAAAATCAAAATGGCAGCTGATGTAACTTATATCCTGCTTACTATCAAGCAGCATGCCTAGTTCTGGATGCTGAGTAGCAGACGCCAGTCAGTTCACAAATTCTAAATTGAAAATTTTTTATCTTAGACATGGAAAAATTCTCACTCACTTCCTCAAGTAATTGGCCACTTTGGTGAATCTGGCTAACTCATTGGCTGGACAGCCTCTAGAGCCGAAAGAAGTTATTCCAAGAAGGGTGGCCTTCCCTTGATTGCTGTGAAAATCACGCTCTTCAAGTCCTGAGCCACTGTCTCCCTAAAATTTCATGTTGACTTGGCTCTACTCATATTCTTATACTGCCAACTCTTCTACCGGACAGTTCTTCTACCGGACTGGGCTTTATCTTTTGGATTTTTATACGACTTTTTTTTATTCAGTAATAAGCAAGTTATAAGTCATTTAAAAGCTTAGATTAAGGGCTGTCTTTTTGCAAGCTTTAGGTGACAGATTTAGAACTTTTTTTAAAGACAGGCCTTGTGAAGCCCGTGAAAATGATCAAAAAACCACGATTTTCACGGGCTTTCAAGGCCTGTCTTTAAAAAAAGTTCTAAATCTGTCACACAAAGCTTGCAAAAAATAGCCCTGAATAAAGCTTTTAAACGACATATAACTTGCTTACTACTGATTTAAAAAACATGGATAAAAACCCAAAAAAAGCCCAGTCTGGTAGAAGAATTGTCCGGTAGAAGAATTGCCGGTAGAAGAATTGCCGGTAGAAGAATTGACAGTAGAATCATGGTACTGGGTAAAAAGGGGCTGCAAAAAAGGGGTCGGTAAAAGGAGGCCGGCAACAAGGGGCCAGTAAAGGGGCTGCAAAAGGGGTCGGTAAAAGGAGGCCGGCAACAAGGGGCCAGTAAAAGGGGCTGCAAAAGGGGGTCGGTAAAAGGAGGCCGGCAACAAGGGGCCAGTAAAAGGGGCTGCAAAAGGGGTCGGTAAAAGGAGGCCGGCAACAAGGGGCCAGTAAAAGGGGCTGCAAAAGGGGGTCGGTAAAGGAGGCCGGCAACAAGGGGCCAGTAAAAAGGGGCTGCAAAAAGGGGGTCGGTAAAAAGGAGGCCGGCAACAAGGGGCCAGTAAAAAGGGGCTGCAAAAAGGGGGTCGGTAAAAAGGAGGCCGGCAACAAGGCGGCCGGTAATAGAGATGATGGCTTGACCTTTTCGGGATGGGACGGGTCAGAATTCAAATTTAAAAATTTCGGGACGGGACACCGGGACGGGACAGGTGCCAAAAAAATTTCCGGGCGGGATTCCGGGACGGGACGATTCCCTAAAATTAACGGGACGGAATTGTCCCGTCCCGTCTCGTCATCATCTCTAGCCGGTAATAAGGGGGCTGTAAAAAGAGGGTCAGATAGTTAACACTATTTTTCTTCTCTTTTTACTTCTTTCGAGTTATTTTTTTGTGCTAATATTAGTAGTTGCTTGTTAGTAGTTGCTATTATTGCGGCTAATAATACTTGGGTATTATTCATGCCCCTAATTCAATTGCTATTGGGTCAAATCTAGCAATTGCAAGAGAAGTATAGGCATGTAATATGTCATTTGAAAGCCCTTGTCCTGCGCTACATTTTGGTATAAAGGTTGTTTGAGATAACCCACAAGACTTGCGTTTTACAGCTCATTAAAAAAAATAATTGTGCTTAAAAAATGTTCAAAACATCCGGTTTCAAAAATTGCAAATTTAACCCCATTTAAGGGCTGATTAGCCATTTCTGCTAAGAAATTCGGATTCAGCGTTCAAAACTGCACCAGAATATACCGCTCTTACAGGCCGTCTTTCTAGTGTTAAGTACCGTATTTCCTCTAATAAGTGAAAACACGCCCCCTGATTCAAAATCGTGCTCTAAATCGTGAAAACCCGATTTTGAATCAGAGAGGGGGGTGTGCTTATTAGAGGAAATACGGTATGTCAGACATAAATTTCGCACCACTTCCCTACTTTAAAGGGTACCTAGCTCATAAAAATTATTTAGATCTGATCTCGACGGATTCGGGAAGGATTGGTATTAGGGGGACTTTCTGTTGATTTTTAATCAAAAGTTTGAAAAGTTCGTTCGAAAAGATTCGCGACTCGCGAATCCATAGGCGTCCCATGAAATCGACACTTGACTGCAGGAAAAGACCGCTATTCATTTTTTTCTCAAATACTGAAAAATTTTCAGTTTTTAATCACAGAAAATATGTGAATTACATGGCAAGTCCTCGGCGAGTCGTCATTATTGGGGTCAAGAGCCCTGGCACATAAATAGTCTTTATTGTGTGAGGGCATGGAGTCACTCCAAGGAGCTTTGCACTCCGCATTGTGCACCATTGGAATCTGGCGAATCAGGGGGTCACCCACTCCAAACACTAAAATTAGTTGACTAAAAATATAAATTTTTAGAAAATTATTCACCATTTGGACGCCCCCAACCAACCACCATTACGCGGCTGCCACCTGGCAATTCGCGTTGATCGTCCTCCTGGGGGAGGCAGATAGGACGAGTGGATAAGGTGTCGAAGTGCATCCTTTCAGTTACCTCGATTATTGCCTAAATATTAGGAATACATAAAATTAGTAGCAATGGTAATCGGGCATGTACTCAAAAGCGTTTCTGAGTACTCGATAAAACCCAAATACCGTAATGTTTCTAATAGAAGCATCCTTAATGGAAGCCCTCCCCTATTTTTTGGCTAAGATTTCAGAGTTAGGGCCATTTTGCTGCACAAGTACAATATTTCAAGATTTTTTAGGGGCTGAAAAATATAAGCCCCAGCCCCAGCGTTTCAGAATTAGAAACATTACGGCATCATGAATTTCGGGGTGTCTTTATAGAGAAAAAATGCAAAATGGATTTCTTGTCAAATCCCATGCCCCTGCCACTGCACTTCTTCTAACTTTTTTGTAGTTACCTAAACAGTTAATCAACCTGGACGGCTGGATTCCTCAAAAAAGTTTACTGATTTTTTTGAGTAACTTGAGCTTAGAGACAGGTAATAGGCGAAAAGTAGCACTGTGGGTCTCCAAATTTTCACTGACTTTTTAGAGAATTTATTTTTGGTTTGATTTCCTTTTTTTTATATATCTTTTGTGTGAATAATTCATATCTTTTCTCTTGCAGGAAACTAGAATTCGAAGGATGAAACACATATTTTGTCGGAAAAAATTCACATAAAGTACAAAATTTGGACTCCAAATGCCTTAAAGCTCCACTCAAACTTGCCGCGCACAAAATTTTTTGCGTGTTGCGGACGGCTGACATTAGACTCAGCCCAGGGTGGCCAGATGCAAAGTTTTTAAAGCAGGATTTTGATCTCAAAAAGCAGAATTTTGAAACAAAAAATCTGCAAAAAGCAGGAATGAACATATTTATGCGCATAACAACAATAAACATCAGGAAGCATCACAAATCATTTCTCACTAATCATTCTTTTCGTATTTTTCACTTCTCTGTGCTTCCTTCAAAAGATCCTTATTTTGCAGAAAGTAGTCGAAGGCTTCCTCACACTTCAACTGAGTAGATTTGATGCAGAGTAGGCACTTCAAGGCGATTTTTCTCATCTGCCCAAATTCTTTTGACCAGCAAGAAAACGGTTTCACAATACGCGTTCGAAGCGAAAGGACTTAGAAGAGCTCGGACCACCGTCTTCAACTCCAACATGCCATTGCTCCTGAAGAAGACGACCCACTTCTCCAGAGATGAAAGACTTCGAAAGGCATCCCTTTTGTTGAGCTCCTTGATATTGGTGATGGCCTCCGACACATCCAGAAAGCACTGATCAGACGAACCTATAAATCTGCAAAAGTGATATACGAAACATTTAAAACTTCTCACCTCCAATTCTAATACAATTAATTTACATTGACTGGTTGACTAAATAACACATGCAAAAATGTGCAAAAATTCCTGCTTTTTCACTGGCAAAAAGCAGATTTCAAAACCAAAGCAGGACATCTTACAGTAGCGGACAAAAATAATGTAACACCTGTACAAAAATCTAAGTTTTGGTAAAGTTCTAGTATCTCCTGGCAAAATTTTGTCCGGCAAAAACATTTTAAGTGTATTTTTAAGCAAGGAACATGATTCTGCAAAAAAAAATTCATTCTTGAGGGCACAATTTCATTCTACAGCCACTTTTTCACGACTAGTCCATTTTTGGGCCGGACAAAAGTAATGTAACACCTTTGATTATCCCGTAAAAGAGAAAATGTGAAGCAACAAATAATTGAAATCGCTTTATTCAACACTGATATTTCGTCGCAAACCCTTTGGACGCAACAACAGCAGCACAACGAGCAGGCATGGAGTCAACCAATTTCATTAAAACATCCAAACTGATTTTCTTCCATTCTGCACAAAGAGCCTTGAACAAGTCGCTTGTCTTCGAGTAGGTGCGTGTGCGAATTTGCCGATCCAGATGCTCCCACAGGTGCTCGATAGGATTTAAGTCCGGACTCTGCGACGGCCACTTGAGAACCTCCACGTTATTGTCGATGAACCACTTCTTCAGGAGCTTGGAGGCGTGCTTCGGGTCATTATCCTGCATGAAGATCCAATCGTTTGAGAGGCAAGTAATGGCGTGCTCAATCATGTTGTCGTCCAGAATGCCCTTGTACATCTCAGCGTTCATTTTGCCTTCGACTCGAACCAGCGGACCGACACCATCCTCGAAAAACAGCCTGAAAACATCAACAAAAATGCAAGAGGAAAATTTAAAAACCGAAGAAAATACCCCAAACCATAACTGACCCTCCTCCATGTTTGACAGTGGGAACCTGGTACTTTGATCATTTCTTTGCCACGCGGACGTCTGACATAGCGAATGCCGTCGGATGAGAAGAGATTGAACTTTGATTCGTCGCTCCAGAGCACCCTTCCCCAGTCGGCCACTGACCAGTCCTTGTGAGCGTGTGCGAACTTGAGACGTTCCTTCACATTCTTTTTCGAGATCCACGGCTTCTTGGATGGACGAGCAGCAGGGAGATCGGCTCTTCTGAAATAAAGCTTGTTCACACTTTTTCCGACAAAATTTGGAGCTTACTTGAGAATTCTTCTGGCTGTGCGCGTGCTTATTCCGAGACCCAGACGTTCATTTGCATGCTTGGTAACATCAGTGGCTGTCTTCAAAGGATCCTTTTGACGATTCGAACTAAGGCTCTATCACTTTTCTCACTTGACTTGCGCGGACGGCCACTACGAGGCATGTTTGCGAAGTTTCCGGTTGATTTGAAGCGCTTGGGGACTCTCGAAACCATTGCATTGCTCACACCAAATAAAGACGCGACCTTCCGAGTTGACATACCACTATCCGATGCTCTTTTGATAGCTTCTCTGGTCCGCACAGGCTGATTCTTCTTGTTTACCATCTTCTAGAGCTAAAACAACTTTTTGTAAAGGCGACAATAACAAAGAGGTGAGCGAATGTACAAAAATCAAGGGTGTTACATTACTTTTGTCCGGCCCAAAAATGGACTAGTCGTGAAAAAGTGGCTGTAGAATGAAATTGTGCCCTCAAGAATGAATTTTTTTTTTGCAGAATCATGTTCCTTGCTTAAAAATACACTTAAAATGTTTTTGCCGGACAAAATTTTGCCAGGAGATACTAGAACTTTACCAAAACTTAGATTTTTGTACAGGTGTTACATTATTTTTGTCCGCTACTGTACCACCCTGACTCAGCCTTTCAAAATTGATTTTGTTGGCAAACTCAGACTTTTGACAATTCGTCAAATCGAAATTCAAACTTTCGAAATTCGTCTTAAGACGATTCATTCGAAGCATCATCTAAATTTTTGTTGGCTCATTCATTCTGGCTGGAATTATCTGTCGCCAAATATTTAACTCGCCAAACGATTACTTCACCGGAAAACAGTTACCGTATTTACTCTAATTAACGCGGAGGCGCGTTTTTTTTTTTTTCGGATCCCTAAAAATCGTAAAAATTAGAGGTCGATCTCGATATTTTTGTGCAAAAATTTAAAATCTAAAAAGCAGAATCAATAGAGCTAGCGGGAGTTGAGAAAATGCAAAAAGAACAGATTGAAAAAAAATTTTGCTCCGAGATACAAACTCTCAAAGTCAAGTGGGCGCGTTAATTAGAGCGCGTTTATTAACCAAAGTATTGTTTCACCTGAATGGCCTAAAAAATAAAAGTTGATAAAGTATAAAAATAAATTACTTTTTTAGCCTAAAATTGCATGGTGAAAATGGTTTGTTATCACCGAAATTTCGATTTCACCCACCGGAAGCCCACAACCCAAGGTAAGTACCAGCTGGTCAGGAGGATATCCATCCATGTGACCTGGAATTTTTTTTTGTTAAAATTGAAAACAAATCATACTATCATACGTAAAATCGTGCGGCAAATCGAGTTTTATACGACCAAAACTTCGAATTCACCCACCTGAACCCGAAGCCTGTGGTGGGTATCCCCGGGGTCAGGTGGATATCCACCTGGATAGCCTGAAAAAACAAACATTAGTCAAATCAAAAAACAAATAATGATATCATACATAAAATTGTCTGCAAAATCAGTTTTTTTTTAATCTAAAATTCCGATTTTACGTACCCGAAACCTGAGGTGGACATCCACTTGGATAGCTTGAAAAGTAAAGTTTAGCTAAATCAAAAAACAAACCATGCTATCATATGTAAAATCGTCTAGCTAATTTTGTTTGTTAAGACCGAAATTTGGGTTTTGGGGGTTTGGGTAGGCAAAATCGCACTGTTAGTCTTGTCAAACAAGATTCCTGACAGAATTTTACATATGATAGGATGTTTTGTTTTCGATTTTAACAAAAACAAAGTTAAGGCCATCCAGGTGGATATCCACTGCAGCCATGGGTACCTAGACAAGGTCTGCGGGTTTGGGTGGGTGAAATATCAAATTAGGTGCTAACAAACAGGATTTTTTACACCGTTTTACATGTGATAGCATGATTTGTTTTAAATTTTGAGAAAAATTGATATTTGTGGCCATACAGGTGGATATCCACTTACCCGAGAGGGTAACCACGCCTGGTTTAAGCTTGGGGTGTTAAAAATTGCATTTTTGGTTTTATCAAACCAGATTTCCCGTGCAATTTTAGTTTAAAAAAAATGGATTGTTTTTATTGTAAAAATATTTTATGTTTCAGCTTATCCAGGTGTATATCCAACTGCACTTAAGATATTCACTCCTGGTCTTGGATTTCAGGTGGCTGTTTAGCAGTTTTAAATGTGGTTTAAGGTAATTTAGAGTGTTCAATTCGACTTGTGATTCTTAGGGACCGTTTGTGGTGCTTTGAGGTGATTAAGGGTGGTATGGGGTGTTTGGGATGGTTTAGGGTAGTTTGAGACGGTTTGGTGAGATGGTGGGTGCTAGTAAGTAAGATTATACAACAATAATTACACTTTTGTTTCGACACGATGATCAAGAAAGTCGAATTTTAAAAAGCCGAATTGTCAAAAGGCTGAGTTGTCAACAAAATGAATTTTAAAAGGCTGAGTCTGATGTCAGCCGTTGCGGACTTCTGTTGCGCGCAACAAAAAAATTGTTGCACGCAACACAGTTTCTGAAAATGTTGCGACTCAGGTAAATTCGTCCTCAACATTTTTATCGTCTGTTGTATTCTTGAGGAATAGATGAGAGAGAAGAGATAGACGACTTCTTAATTGCTTCATTCAGGGCTTCAAAATGAGCGATCAACAACCTACAACTTATTGAAAAATTTAGGTTAAAAATAATTAGGTTCGCACTCAGGTCGACATTCGACTGAGTGTGGGCCTGAGTGTCGACCTGAGTGCGGACCTAATAATTTTTAACCAAAAATTTCGTGTCAAAAGAATAAAAATCATTTTTGGGGCTTCTTCGTGCGAGGGGGGGCTTCTATTAGAGAGGGGGCTTATATATTTCGATCACCCTCCAGGGGGGCTTCTATTGGAGAGGAAGCTTCTATTAGAGAAAAAAATCAATCAGAACGATTAGTCACAATAAGGTAATAATTAAGCAGAATGGAGGAGTATATGGGTAATGCCATTGTGTTGCTTTTTCGTAAACTTGTAGATCACGGTTGGGTCCGCAATTTACTCTACCGTATTTCCTCTAATAAGCGCCCATGCTTTAATAATCCTCCTAACTTTGAGGATCTGTATCTCAAGTTGAGATTCTCAACCTAAAGGAAATATTTGGCATTACTGTTTTTTTTTAACTCCTACGAGCTCTCCCGATACCGCGTTTTGGTTGAGCACCCGAAAATTTTCGGATTTTTGGAGGTTTGAAAAATAAGCACCCATAGGCTCTTATTAGAGGAAAAATACGGTACTTATCATTTTTGGGAAAATGCCGAATTGTTTATATCTGTTTTTCGTATCGTTATCTCATTGCCAGAGTCCGTTTTTTCAGTGAGTTATGCAACGTCAATACAAAAATGCTGGCAAAGACGCCGAAACGCTTCGCAAAAACCGGGTGGATCAAGTCGTAATGCTTCGAAAAGAAAAACGAGATGATGTGATGGCCAAAAAGAGAAACATTATGTTGGATGAGTTAGTGTTCGAGATTGTATCCCACGTCTTTACCTATTTTCTTTCAGGGAGTTGTTGCAGGAATCGAATGTTGTGGGTGAAAATAATTCTCCGAGTGATCTTGTGCTTCGTGCTCAGAGTAGTGACCCGGAAGTTCAGTTCAAAGCAGTCGTTGATGTTCGCAAGCTCCTGTCCAGCGGTCGCAGTCCGCCTATGGATGGTCTTATTGCTGCTGGGGTGCTTCCAATTTTGGTCCGCTGTCTCGAGTCTCCTAAGTAACCTTTAGGTGCATCAATTTCTCCTCTTCAATTTGCATTTTTCAGTCCTAATATGCAATTGGAGGCTGCGTGGGCTCTCACGAAGTTAGTTTTTGATTTATGTTGGTCCGTCACTCATTCTGTTATTTCAGCATTGCTAGTGGAACCAGCGAACAAACTCTTGCTGTCGTGGGAGCTGGAGCAGTCCCTCTGTTTATTGAGCTACTGAAGTCGCCGTCGAATGAAGTGAGTGAGCAAGCTGTTTGGGCTTTGGGAAATATTATCGGTATTTTTGGTCAATGTCGCTGCTCCCACATGGTCCTAATCTTAAATTTCAGGGGATGGTCCTCACCTTCGTGACTACTGCCTAGAGTTGGGTGTCTTGCCATCGCTTCTTAATTTTGTCTCTCCTGGAACGCCAGTGGAATTCTTGCGCAATGTGTCCTGGGTGCTTGTCAATGTTTGCCGCAGCAGAAAGCCTTCGATCTCTGAGTCCGTCATCCAAACTCTGCTGCCAGCTATTTCGAATCTCATTCATCATCAGGACATGAACATTGTAGTGGATTCTATCTGGGCTCTTTCCTACTTGACGGATGGTGGCAACAAAAACATTCAGCTCGTTATTGACTCAGGGGTAATTTTAATTTAGCGGCAGTGACTGTAACCTAATATCGTTATTTTATGTGGTTCCTTACCTTGTTCCGTTCCTTTCTGCGACTTCAATCAAGTTTGTCAACGCTTCTCTTCGTGCTTTGGGCAACATCGTCACTGGGACTGATGAGCAAACTCAGCTGGTAATCGAGTGTGGCGCGCTTCAGTATATTCCACCACTGCTAAGTCATGCAAATCAAAAAATCAATAAGGTAATAGTATTGTGGAACCGAGTTCTAGTTTAATTTCTTGCGTTTAGGAAACAGTGTGGTTCGTGTCCAACATCGCTGCTGGCACCAAGGATCAAATTGAGGCTCTTTATGAAGCAAAAATATTCCCATTGGTTATCGATCTTCTTCAAAACGGTGACTACCCAACTCGACAGGTATTCCTTCGTTCTGCATTAAAAAGTTTCTGATTTCTTCATTCAGGAAGCTGCTTGGACTGTGGCCAATGCATCTCTTGGGGGGACTCAGAAGCACATTCAACACTTGATCGATCTCAAAGTAATTGCTCCGCTGTGCTCCCTGCTCTCAGTTCAGAATTCTCAGATCGTGCAGGTGGTGCTTGACTGCCTCGTCAACATTCTCAGCAAGAGCTCTCCTCAAAACGATGAAGTGTGTCGGTTGATTGAAGAATGTGACGGTTAGTATTAACTTCCAATTTTGGCTTGTGATTTCGTTTACCTATGTTTTAGGATTGGAATTGATCGAACATTTGCAGCATCATGAAAACGAGGAAATATACAAGGTGAGTTGATTCATTCTTGGGTATCTGCAGCCGTAAAGGGCCTTTTTTCAGATGGCTTATCAGATTATCGACACTTACTTTTCGACCGAAGAAGAGGATGTCCAACTGGAGGATGGTCAGTCGGTGCATGATTCTCTCTTTCAAGCAGATCAGCAAAACGTGCCTGGCGAAGGATTCAATTTTCAATAAGACATAGACAATTAATTCAAAGAGCAGATTCTCTTCGTTTTGCTTATTTCCTGGGATATCTTATACTTGTTGAAATTGTGACTAATTGTTGTTGTTGGATGGCTGGAAAGTAGATAATGAACGAATGGTGTGTTTATCTCGTGTCATAGATAAATTTTCGTAGTGTTGTATTTCAAATAATTTTTGGCTAAATTTCGGAACACCCACCCCAGTCAATTTCGGAACACCCACCCCAGAAATTTGCCTTGGTCTCCCAAGCTGATTTTTTTTAAAAGGCAGACAAAACTCAAGAAAAAGCTGTTTGCAAAAAATCAGCTTGGGGGACCAAGGCAAATTTCTGGGGTGGGTGTTCCGAAATTGACTGGGGTGGGTGTTCCGAAATTGCTCCTAATTTTTAGTCATTTATTGCTTGGTTATTGACTGTTAATGGATAAGTTTGAAGTAGAAAGTCTCGGGTTAAAAGTATTTAGTTGGCGTCAAGCCTGATCCTGTTAGTGCCTGTCCGAAAAAAACAGTTGGTTGAATCAAATTATCTTGTGTTTGTGTTCACGAGTTTGGTTAGTGTCAGTACTCAAAGGTTTACTTTAAAACAAGTCTTACTTTTTGACTCGAAAGCAGAATTGCTTTTTCTTGGAACGTTTTGAATAGTCGTATATTTTTTGGACCTCCTTGTAGAAATCATTTAGATTTGCTCCTCAAAATTCGACATTTTAGGCAGCCAGTGGTCGAAAAGGCCAGAAGAAATGTACAAATGACCTCTTTTTTCTCTCAACTTTTGTATTTTAACTCACCCAGTCATGTCCCTTCAAACAGCCTCCATCCGCAAATCCATCGTCCACATATACGGCTCGTATTTAAATTTTTTAGTTAGTTGGAATAGAAAATCAATGCGTTAAGTGCAAACCTTGTTAAAAGATATATTTCTCTGCTTGCAAATGCTGTATTTGGTATGTCCAGCCTTGACTGCAATGGTGTCATTTTTTCGTCCAAACCTCTTTCTTGATTCCCTTTTTTCTCGTTTGTCGTCGAAGAAGGGTGACATTGCTCCTCGGCCTAGATGGTCACTTCTTTGTTCATATTTAATACAGTCTTCTCCAAAGGCCACTTCTCGACTAAAGACAGTTGCGTAACGGCGATAGCCATATACTCTGAATAAATTGACATTTTATTTGTTGAGAAGCAAAAAGTGATGTGAACACGATTTTTATGAAAAGCAATAGTATTGTCTTGGACGAGGTTTTTGTTTTGATAATAATGGTATTTTTGATGGTATTTTTTAATACAATATACAACTACGATTTTTTATGAGGAAACCTCAAGCTGTTAGGAATTTAAAGTGGGAAGGTTGTATAGTTAAACTAATTCATTTGGAAATTGGCCACAGATTTTGAAAATTGGCCATAGATTTTTATTGGCCACAGAACGTTGATAAGACTCTCTTTCACTAGGTTTTGATTGTTTTGCACCAAGTTTTCTACGCTACTCGTTTTACCATTTTACCATTACCTCTTTCTTTGGCCGCTTTACCGTGTTTTTCAACTTGGGCCGTGGCAAAAATAGACTCTATATGCATTTTATGATTAAGAGTTTTTTTTATAAGGCAATTTTAAATAAAATAATAGATAATATTTAATTTTGGCCACAGAATTGTGAAAATTGTACACAGAATATTCAATTTTAGCCACGTAGAAACATGACTAAATGGAAATCATATCTAGAAAAGCATCGAAAATATCTAGATTTTGTTGAATTGAGCTTAAATATGATATAATTTGCTTAAATATAATTTGCTCAAGATACATAGCCAGTAGAGATTGGAAATTAGCTTCAGGGGGCTCATAATCAGTAGGAACAAGACTAGTTTTAGATGGAGGCCCTTGAGGCGACATTTTTCAATAGACAGTTGCTAGCAAAACAAAAAGTTGGCGAATAAATAAATGGTGAAAGCTATGAAATTAAAAACTTATTGCTTAAATAAACATGTTTACAAAAACATATTTACAAAAAGTGGCCCCTGTATTATTCCCTTCCCCTCCCGATACAGTCTATGATCCTTTTAAAGATAGTTTTCTGATCTTTTTTATGCAAAATATCAACATGAAAATAACTTCTACACACATCTAAAAAAGTCGATTTTGGGAGGGGGGGGTAAAACCGAGTAGGTCCGATTTTGGGGGGTGTGGTAAAACCGAGCGCCTATCGCCAAGTTTTCCGTTTTATTTTGTTTTACACATTTGAACACTAGTCTTTCACCCTTTTTATTTGTGCCCATTCAAGATTATTCTACAGATTTCTTAATTTTATGCACCTTTTACACGCACAAAATGATCATAGTTCTCCACTCTAATTTTTTCATTTTAATAACGGAAACATTAAACACTCCAAAACAATAACAACACTTGATGAGTTCATCTTTGACTCGACCTCCCTCTCTTTCTTTTCCTGCTCAAGGAATCAGCTGTGACATGCCTCGGAAACTCGATTCTTCCTTCTTTTCGCATGACCAGAACTGCGTGATTACAGAGACCCTTCTTCACACCGACAAAGCAAGAGCACGAGAAGTAGCGAGGCCAGATAGATGAAGGACTGCTGATGTAAAAGAGAGACTTCAGCTCCTGAACTTGTGCTTCATATGATGAACAAATGAAGCAAATAGAAAACCCTTACCAAAAATTGTTTCCAGCTTACCAAGTAGAGACCACCGTTATACAGGTCATAGTGCTAAACGATATTTTGCTCGGCAACCTTTGCAGACGGCATCACAAAGACATTTTTGCTTCGGTAAAGGGGACGGTGTTCTTCTTCTAGCACATGGGCGTCACAGTATAGGTCCTGTCAGATGGTTGGCACAACAGCGACGTTCTGAAAGCAATAATTATACGGTACATCCAAATAGGCAGGAAAGTCAATAACTACCTGGTGATCTGGACACTTGCTGTAGTTTTCGATGATTCTTTCGGCCGCTTGTAAAAAAGGACGAAGAAAAAGAAGCTTGCGAAGAGTGCTGCAGTCTTTGATCACGTGATTCCAAGATTCCAGGCCAATCTTTGTCGACGGACAGGCGAAAAACCCTTCATGCCACCCATGTAGGTTTAAGTCGACCGAACAAGTGCGGAAGTAGGAGATGAAAGCGGTTCTAATTCCCTCTTGCGCAGCGTATTTCTAAGTCCAAAACTCCATTAGTGCCCGGGCAGCTATGAAAAGATGTGTAAAAAAGAAGCACCACGACAGCAAGTTATGAAATATAAATAACTTGTTTGAACTCTATATCTGAAATTGCTAGTTGTATTCTCGTCACGTTATGGTAGATCTCTCGCTTTGTTTCTTTAGATAGACCCAGCTCCCTCATCTTCTTCCTCAAGTTTTGCATAACGTGGAAAAAGCACATTGCCCTTTTGCTTCAGGCCAGAGCGATCTAGCTGCTAAAAGTAGATGATAAACATCATTGTAACAAGCGTAACCCATACACCTGCCCAAATTGATTGATCCCCATCTGCCATGACCACCTCCGGTTTGTACCCGCTTTCTTCGATTGTTTGTAAAAAGATACTAGTGGCTCGGAGCAGGAGCGCTCCGAGCCAAGAGCGGAGCCAAGAGCGGAGCTGCGCACATCACTGTTAGAGATGCGTAATTCTGTGGTCAATAAAACTTTGTAGCCAATTTTCAAAAATCTATAGCTAATACAAATCTGTGGCCAAAATTAAATACCACCCTAAAATAATTTGATGGGTTTTAAACTGAAATTTTACAGTTTGAGTTTAACTTTCGAAGCCCATCACATTATTTTATTCAAAATAGGTTGATATTTTTCATGAAACCCATATCTTAATTAATTGAATTCTCCACAAAACTAATTGTCTGTTATAAATTTCTGACACATGGAAAGAAATGGGTTAAGAAATCTGCTAGCAAATTTTACATTAAATGCAAGACCTGTAATCCTAATAGTAAAAAAACCCACAAACAGGGCTCTCCAATGCCGGGCAGACTGTTGTCGAAACGAACAAAAGCATGGGCTGCAGTGAGTATGTGGTAGGGGGAGATTATTGTGCCACCCAAGCGATTCTTTCCCTAAAACTTTCGAAATATATGGGAACTCAGATATGATGGAAATCACAAGACCACCTGATACATGATTGACACAGCCCAGGGGTAGCGTCTTCCCTTAGTGTCATTAGACTGAAACCACATAAATTAATGAAGGCTGAGTATAAATGAGGAATGGCTTACAAATTCAGTGGACTGACCACAGATCGAGGTCAGATAATCGCTCTCAGAGGAGTTTATTTTGGTGAGCACAGCGTCTGAAATAATAATTAGCATAGCTCAGAATAGTTAATAGTGGATTTGTCGAATTTTCCAATATCCTTGGCTGCAACTTTGGAAAGTAGTCATGACTAAGTTTTTTAGTAAACAGCATACTAGCATTATATATTTTGATACATATTTTTATTAGTGTATAAATTTTGATGGAATTTAATTAACAAAACTCAGTTTCGACATAAACAAATGCAATTCGAAAAAATATTGGCCCCAATTTCACCCTTCCCCTCCCAATACAGCCCTAAATCCCTTAAAAATGTTTGGCGGGAATTTAAAAAAATATTATTTAAAAGCGAATTTTGGTCAAATTTTTTTTTCAAAAAACGACTTTTTCAGTCGGAAAACGTCGGAAAACAATTTTTTTTCGTTTTTAGCGCATAAGAATTACTCCGAAGTAGTTCAAACCTGAGTCGAGTCAAAATGAATAAAATGACTCCTTTCCTTCAAAAATAAGTGAAAATGTAGTTTTCGAAAAAAGTTACATACAGTCGAGTCTCGTTTAACCGACACTTCGATTATCCGACACCCTCAGTTAACCGACACTGAAAAAAGTTTGGTTGGCAGACAAAGAAATCCCACAAGCCTTACCCTCGTTTAACCGACATCCAAACTACCCCTTATAAACCGACACCTTGTATATCATCGAACTTTTTTCAAACTCCCGCCAAATTTAAAAAATTCCTTTTCAATTTTTTGATCTTTCTCTTGCTTCGCCGTTCTTTAAGAAGAACGCAAATTGAAAGAAAAGCAGAAAAAACTAACATAATTCTTTTCCGTTGTTGAATGAATATTATTTGTTTAGAATAAATCTTATTATCTCTTGTATGTCCATAAGAAACTCGATAAACCGACACCCTTGAGATTTTTTAGTCTAAAAGTCTCGCTTATCCGACACCCTCGATTAACCAACACCCAAGGCCGGTCGCGAGGGGTGTCGGTTAATCGAGACTTGACTGTACAAACCTTGTTATAGATAAAAACAATTTAGAAGCATACCACTTGGAATGAATGCCGTTCTCGCAAAGCCAGTCAAATATCCAAATACACATAGCCAACAAATTATTATTCTTCTACCACCATTCCGCAACCCATCACTTCCCATTTTGCACTTTCCCAATGATCAAGTTTTGCTTTTCTCCAGGCCATTTGGCCTTTTTATTTGCTTTTGTTGTCTGATGGGTTGCAGTTGTCTTGGAACAGACCGCTCTAATAGGCAGCAGCAGTAACTTTTGCTCAAAATTTGGGCATAACTTTCTCTCTACTCTTTTTATGTGTGTGCATGATGGGATGGAGAGAAAACGAAAAACCGGCTCTATTTCTCTCTATTTTGCTATTTCTCTTTGCGGATGCAATCTCCGCTCAATAATTTTGCCCTTTTAATTATCTGTTTGTTGTTTTTTGGGGTGTGAAAATAAACACTGTAACTCCTCGAAAAGGTAAAACTTGAATTTGTTTTTGTATTGTACAGGGTCGGGCAAGAAATTAGCCCGATTTCAAAGGGTCATAACTTTTTTCTTGAGCCGATCTCGAAATTCTGTTTTATTGCGTTTATTTTCTTCAATGCGGATTTTTTTATTAGGTAAACAATGTCAAAAATACAATTTTTTCTTGGTCCTCCTTATGGTTTGAACCTTGTATCCAAGTGGAGGTCCAGATGGTAGCGGGCCAGCCCGCAGGGAAAAGCAAGCGAAAACCGTATTTTTGATATTATATAGTGGAGTCCCGTTAAAACGCAACCCCTGGGCACGCCCATCTAGTGGCAGTTTGTTGGGGGTGATGGTTTACTGGGGTGGCGGTTTATCGGGACTATACTGAAAATTAAATAAAGAAAGAAACACATAAAAAACAAATGCTAAAAACGTTTTGTCGATATCTCGTCAGGAAAAAAGTTATGAACCGTTGACATCGGCCGAATTTCTTGCCGGACTCATACAGAGTTGTTATGATTAATTAATGCCTTCTAAACCTTAACATAACACAAATACAGATATAGAGACAAAAGTAACAACAATGTCAGCCAATAAATAAATCTTTAAAAAGAACTAAATCTGCAATAAATATAGATAATTTGGTCTTCGTAGCGCAGTGGTTTGCGATTCAGCTTTTCTTCGTAGGTCCACGGTTCAATTTCACCCGATGAAGACATATTATTTCCTTTGGTAACGCTGAAAAATGTGATGAAAACCAGGGAAATCTGAAAGTTCTTTTTGCAACAATTTTGAAAACACTGCAAACATTTTCTTTTGTTAAAGACTAAATTAACATATTTTGAATAAAAGCTTAATATATTTTAGTTAAGCTTAAGCGGCGCTAGTATAGAATACCCCAAATCAGACCTCTTAAAAGTCGTTGTAACTACCCTTTGGAACAACAAGTTTAGGCTTAGCCCTTAGGCTTAGGGGTAGACTTAGGGTTAGGGTTAGACTTGTGACTAATAAGTGTTTTACGCACTTTTTCTGGGGTGTGGAACATATATTTGGGTGCTCTTTACTTAAGTTTTAGAAGGCATAAGTTTTGGGAGGGGGTATTCTATACTAGGGTCGCTAAGCTTAAATAAATATGAATAAAATATTCATATTAATACATAATATGAGCAAGTCCAGTGTCGGCCACCATAGCTCAGTTGGTAAGAGCACTGTTTCTCAATATGGGGTCTATGGTTCGATTCCCGGTGGTGGCCGATAATACCACAAGGAGAATTTTTTTATCAGACTGTTCCACTTTTTTTTTTTCCTTGCATTGCGCAGCAGATCGGCAGGGTTGGCTTCATGTCTGAAATTATTCAAAGTTAAAAATCAAAATGAAAATAAATACCGGATATCCAGTTGAGCGGTAGCTTCCTCTTCATCCTTTAGCCGGAGCACAAATTGATTGAGAGGCATATTATTCCTTGAGAAACGCTTATTGAATTCATAATGCCAGCCCTCGATTGCATTATTAGTCCTTGGAGCGTCATTGATCACATTGATCACATCAAAAATTATTTCGCATAGAAGTGAATATCGGAGATTTTTTAATAGTGGCAATTTGAATACTGTAGCTGTTTTTACTGTAGCTGTTTTTGCTGTAGTTGTTTTTGCTGTAGCTGTTTTCGTGTAGCTGTTTTTACGTAGCGGTTTTTAGTGTAGCAGTTTTTACGTAGCGGTTTTTACTGTAGCTGTTTTTACGTAGCGGTTTTTACTGGACACGACGCTGAAAGATGTGATGAAAACCAGGGAAATCTGAAAGTTCTTTTTTAAACAATTTTGAAAACGCTGCAAACATTTTCTTTTGTTAAAGACTAAATTAACATATTTTGAATAAAAGCTTAATATATTTTAGTTAAGCAAGCGGCTAGTATAGAATACACCAAACACCACTCCCCCACCAAAATCAGACCTCTTAAAAATTGTTGTAACTACCCTTTAGAACAACAAGTTTAGGCTTAGCCCTTAGGGGTAGACTTGTGACTAATAAGTGTCTTACGCACTTTTTCTGGGGTCTGGAACATATATTTGGGTGCTCTTTACTTAAGTTTTAAGTTTTGGGGGGGTGAGTTGGTGTCTATACTAGGGTCGCAAGCAAATAAATATTCATATTAATACATAATATGAGCTAGTGCAGTGTCCACCATAGCTCAGTTGGTACGCTCACTTTCTTAAATTGGTTTTATCGATTTGATTAGCAGTGAATCGATAAAAATTAAGAAAGAACATAGTAGACGACAGTTTTTGAGAAAGAAAAAGAAAGAATGAAAATGAGACAAAAATGCGCTAAATTTCCAAATTTAAAAGTGCAAAAACGCGCCATTTCAAACAATGATTTTTGTGGATTTTTCGGATTTCAGGTGGTCGATTTATAAGAGAGGTTCGGTTTATTTTCAAACCCCTCTAGGGTCGGTATATTAGAGAAAATACGGTATACTTAGAAACAGGGGCTCAGCATGTAGTGTTCAACCTAATAATACAGATCTGAAATAAGGACTGAAGAATCTGAAGGGAATCTTAAGAAGTTGTTTAATAAGAAGCTTGCAATGTTCAAAATGAATAAAGTTTATTTTATATAAATGCAAACATCATTTTAGTATTTTGTTTTTATTTAAAAAAATTAAGAAATTATTAAACGAGTATTGCTTTTTCTTTTCCGCCAAGATGGTTAAGTTCTTCAGGTTTCGGTAAATTAAATTAGATTATGATTACCATTATTTTTTAAGCATTAAACAAATATTTAACTAAATCATTTTAAAATATTAAAGTTTTGGGTACTTATACACCCCCATATCGGAATTTTTCAAAAACAGGTTTTAACCATTTAAGTTCTTACGCTAAAACCGATAAAAACGTTGTTTCCGATCACTTTCATCAAATTTTGACTTTTTAGATTTTCTACCTGCCTGCCTTCGGCAGGCAACCTACTTCAATAGAAGCCCCTTTGGGGGTACATGGTCCGGGCCAAGGGCTGACCCTTTATATATCAAGAAATATATCAAGGAAATTTAACCAATAATAAACCACTGAAAATATAAATGTAAAAATGCTTATAAAAAATTCAGCGGCAGTTAAATTATTTGCATATTATTCCAAGCCCTAACAAAAGAACAAAATTTCACAATAGTAGCAGCAATGTAGTATTTTCCCCAGCCTTGCAATGTTAATTTTAATCATTTTTATACCCCTTCTCCATTGCAAGCAGACAGCTCTTTTTTCAAGAGATATAGATATATATTTTGAAGATATATATTTCTTGGTATATAAAGGCCAGCCCTTGGCCTGACCATGTACCCAAAGGGGCTTCCTATTGAGTAGGTTGCCTGCCGAAGGCAGCAGGTATAAAAAATAAAAAAGTCAAAATTTTTGATGGAAAGTGGTCGGAAACAACGTTTTTATCGGTTTTAGCGTGTAAGAATTGCTTAGAAATGGTTAAAACCTGTTTTTGAAAAAAATACGATATGGGGGGGAACCGTATAAGTACCGTTTGTCATATCTGGTTTTTTAATAAATAATCAAGTGCAAAATAGAAATATTTAACTTCTGGAAATTGCAAAACCAACTTTTCTGCAGGATGCTTTCAACTTTTTTCTTTAAAACAATATTTTTAATAATAAAATATAGTAATTATTATTTTTTAAATAATGATAGCTTGTTCTTTTTATTTAGTTTTTATGCTTTTTGAGTATTTCGAGGTCTGAGAGAATTTTTTTTGGGGGAGAATTTAGGAAATTTACCGAAATTTTCGAACATTACTCGATGGGAAGAAATAAATATTTTTTCCATATATAATTTGTTAGCTTTACAGTCGTGGTGAAATTGTTGTAGAAAACCGTGTAAGTGGTGGAACTGCGTGTTTATCAAATTTTAATTTACAGGTGGTCAAGTCAATGTAGCCCTCCTATTAAATAAGTTTCCCCTACTTTTACTATTCCCTTCGCAATACAGTTCCTTGTCCTTTTAAAAATAGTCAAAAAATATGATTTAAAATAAGAATTACCGTATTCTCTCTAATAGAAGCGCACTCTGTATTAGAAGCGCACTGTCTAATAGAAGCGCACTCTCTATTAGAAGCGCACTCTCTAATAGAAGCGCACCCCTAGGCATTTTATCTACACCGTTTTGAGAAAAATTCAATAAAATTAGGTTAAATTGGCGCTTTTAAATTTTTTTCAATAGACTTTGTGGTAAGGACTACAAAAAGGCTGCAATTCACGCATTTGTGCCATTCTGCTTGACGTGTCAGCAATTGTTTTGTCAATCTCTAATTTGAACTGATTCCAGCAAAAATGAGTGATCAAGAGCAAACTGAAGACGATGGTGAGTCAAACATTGAAAGCCAAATGTCTAATACCTCGAGTGGGTCGTAGAAGCCTGGAACAGCCTTTCAAAGAAGCTTATCACCGATTCGTTCAAGTCGTGCGGCGTAACAAATTCCGCTGATGGGTCAGAGGACGGTCAAATCCACTGCTTCAAAGAAAATGGGCCGGTTCCAAGTGGTCAACTGAAGCTGGCGCGCGAGGGAAAAAAACTGGCCAAGCTAATGGAAGAAGTGGATCTCGGTGAAGAAAAAGAAAATATGAATAAAATATGAATAAAAGCGATGCGTCCATTGAGTGCTGATTGTTTTTTTCATGGTTGTAAATAAAGAAATTTTTGCTCAATACTGTGGATTTTATGAAGGGGTTGAAAAATAGAAGCGCACTCTCTATTAGAAGCGCACTCTCTAATAGAAGCGCACCCCCGAGGGAGGTTGAAAAATAGAAGCGCATGCGATTCTATTAGAGAGAATACGTTAATTAATTATTTTTGAAGAGTGGATGTGTTATACGACACTAACAAGGGAGGGACCTTGACTGTGATCTGGAGGAAATTCGATGAATTTTTTTCTGCGTATTCTTGTAGAGCGTGCCCAAGTTCCTGAGAAATTCATAAGGGATTTGGACACGATCTACAAGAGTAAGCGCAAAAAAAATTCATTGAAAATTCCCCAGGTCACAGTCAGGGTCCTAGGACAAGAAAAAATGTAAATATTTGTTAGTTTATGCATCGATAAATTTCCGAAAATGTTTTTCAAGCAAAAAAGACTGTTATGATTCTCATGATAATTTTTTTTCCTCTTTGTTTTGACAGATAATGGTACTTAATTCATCTTTTATTGTTTTTCTTTGGTCTTTTATGGAAATCTGGTTTTTTCCAAACACAATTTGTTATTGTCAGGTTCAAATGTTGGCTGAAATCCTTGTTTTGTATAGAACCTTATTAAATTTTCATCATCTGTATTCACGTTCACTTGTATATTCTCTTCGTTTCTAGCTAGATAAAGATATTTTAGTAATTCAACGTACATTTCTTCATGATTTAGGCATGTTTTATCATGTATAATAATTTCTTCTACTACTAATGCGTATTGGGTTCTCTTGTACTTTAAATGAGCATAATTGTATTGAAATAAAAATTTTAGAAGTGGATTAAGTGAACGATAAACAACATAGTTATCTGAATAGTAGTCCATGGTGCACGGAACTAAAAATTTTATTATTTATATTACAAAAATATTTACCAAAATTATTTTTAATTTAATAGCTTAACCAGTAAAACAGATGAATAGTCGTATAATAATAAAGAAAAGGGATACAGTCAAACCAGTCAAAAGTTATAGGCTGGAACGAACTTTTTCGGGTGGCGTATAACCGAGGTTTGACTGTATATCAGTAGTCTAGCAACCCCTTTTTGGCCGGGTAGCCATAGGAAGGGAAGAAATATACTGATTGTGATTTTTTTCTAAAATCTTTATTCTGACTTGACTGTGATGTCTTTTTCAAATTTTTTTATCCGTTTTAAGACTCAGGTACTTGAATTATATATTTTTTTGATCCATAAATGTCACTACGGTTTTCTCATTATGATTATTTTTATAACCATATACAACAGAAAACTTTTAAGCTTTTTTATGTTTTCCTTTTTTTATAAATAAAATTATTTATAACCAAAAGGTAAAAGCCTAATCCTGGAAATAACTTTTTCCATTACAAGGAGAGTCCATACAAACCATGTATGTTCCACTGAAGAAACGAGACTTACGAAAATACACTACCGTATAACCTCTTTTAATCCTAAGGCATAAGGCTGCTCAACCATGTTTCTCAACAAGGGCCGTGGCAAAAAGACACTCTATATGCATTTTATGGTCAAGAGTACTTCTCGGAATCATGTCTAAGGTAAGTGAGTGCGCGCATCTCTAACTCTAAAGCCCTATGGGGCTTGGGGCCTTGGAGTTGAGATGCGCACACCCACATACCTCAGACACAAATCACTCGAAAGTGACTCTGGATGCATGGAGGAGGCTTGGGTTGAGATGCGCACACCCACATACCTCAGACACAAATCACAAAAATTGGATGGATCAATACAGAAGTGGATTGATCAATCCCGGTATGATTCAGACGACTGCTCACCACACCACAAAACCTAAGAATGAATGAGATGACTAAATCATCTGCTTATATACCCCAAATGACTACGAAAATAATTTTTTGGTCTCGAAAAGAAATGATTTTAAACGAAATTATGTCCGGACACACACACACACTTCTTCAGTAGTAGGGGGGATGATGTGAAGCCAGTCTTATCTAGTGATTGTTGTGGTTGATGTCAACTGAGAAGTGCCACTTGTCTCTAAACCCCCAAGTCTGCTATATGAATATGGAAGATGACTGGTTGAGTCTGTAGGGAATATGTTTGACAGCATCCAAAACTTTTCAATTATATAGACACTGACAACATTTATTACTACTATTGTTATCAAAATTATGATTTGTTTCGAACGATATGTGCGACAGATGACTGACGCAAAAATGTTGAATAAACAAAAATAGACCAGAAATTAAGACAAATTTCTAAAAATTTTTAAAACTTATTCAGTTTTCTAAAATTGCACTATGCAGTAACGTGCATAAAAATTTATATTTATATTTATTATTTATTATTTTTTTTAATTTATATTTATACAAGTAACAAACATTCTGACGACAGTGACTTACCGGTAAGTCACTGAAAACTCGATAACTTATGAATTCCGTAATAATCGCACACCCCCAGAAGATGGCTGAAAAATAATCTGCTTGGCGTGAATGATGATCTCCAGATTCCATTCAGTTGAGTAGGCTTTGCGCTTTCTGAACTTGACTGATTGCTCATTTTCGATGCCGTACGCATCACTTTCATAGTTGTCCTGAATTTTATCGATTGATTAGCAGTGAATCGATAAAAATTAAGAAAGAACATAGTAGACGACAGTTTTTGAGAAAGAAAAAGAAAGAATGAAAATGAGACAAAAATGCGCTAAATTTCCAAATTTAAAAGTGCAAAAACGCGCCATTTCAAACAATGATTTTTGTGGATTTTTCGGATTTCAGGTGGTCGATTTATAAGAGAGGTTCGGTTTATTTTTCAAACCCCCTCTAGGGGTCGGTATATTAGAGAAAATACGGTATACTTAGAAACAGGGGGCTCAGCATGTAGTGTTCAACCTAATAATACAGATCTGAAATAAGGACTGAAGAATCTGAAGGGAATCTTAAGAAGTTGTTTAATAAGAAGCTTGCAATGTTCAAAATGAATAAAGTTTATTTTATATAAATGCAAACATCATTTTAGTATTTTGTTTTTATTTAAAAAAAATTAAGAAATTATTAAACGAGTATTGCTTTTTCTTTTCCGCCAAGCCGCCAAGATGGTTAAGTTCTTCAGGTTTCGGTAAATTAAATTAGATTATGATTACCATTATTTTTTAAGCATTAAACAAATATTTAACTAAATCATTTTAAAATATTAAAGTTTGTCATATCTGGTTTTTTAATAAATAATCAAGTGCAAAATAGAAATATTTAACTTCTGGAAATTGCAAAACCAACTTTTCTGCAGGATGCTTTCAACTTTTTTCTTTAAAACAATATTTTTAATAATAAAATATAGTAATTATTATTTTTTAAATAATGATAGCTTGTTCTTTTTATTTAGTTTTTATGCTTTTTGAGTATTTCGAGGTCTGAGAGAATTTTTTTTGGGGGAGAATTTAGGAAATTTACCGAAATTTTCGAACATTACTCGGTGGGAAGAAATAAATATTTTTTCCATATATAATTTGTTAGCTTTACAGTCGTGGTGAAATTGTTGTAGAAAACCGTGTAAGTGGTGGAACTGCGTGTTTATCAAATTTTAATTTACAGGTGGTCAAGTCAATGTAGCCCTCCTATTAAATAAGTTTCCCCTACTTTTACTATTCCCTTCGCAATACAGTTCCTTGTCCCTTTAAAAATAGTCAAAAAATATGATTTAAAATAAGAATTACCGTATTCTCTCCAATAGAAGCGCACTCTGTATTAGAAGCGCACTGTCTAATAGAAGCGCACTCTCTAATAGAAGCGCACCCCTAGGCATTTTATCTACACCGTTTTTGAGAAAAATTCAATAAAATTAGGTTAAATTGGCGCTTTTAAATTTTTTTCAATAGACTTTGTGGTAAGGACTACAAAAAGGCTGCAATTCACGCATTTGTGCCATTCTGCTTGACGTGTCAGCAATTGTTTTGTCAATCTCTAATTTGTACTGATTCCAGCAAAAATGAGTGATCAAGAGCAAACTGAAGACGATGGTGAGTCAAACATTGAAAGCCAAATGTCTAATACCTCGAGTGGGTCGTCGAAGCCTGGAACAGCCTTTCAAAGAAGCTTATCACCGATTCGTTCAAGTCGTGCGGCGTAACAAATTCCGCTGATGGGTCAGAGGACGGTCAAATCCACTGCTTCAAAGAAAATGGGCCGGTTCCAAGTGGTCAACTGAAGCTGAAGCTGGCGCGCGAGGGAAAAAAACTGGCCAAGCTAATGGAAGAAGTGGATCTCGGTGAAGAAAAAGAAAATATGATGAATAAAAGCGATGCGTCCATTGAGTGCTGATTGTTTTTTTCATGGTTGTAAATAAAGAAATTTTTGCTCAATACTGTGGATTTTATGAAGGGGTTGAAAATAGAAGCGCACTCTCTATTAGAAGCGCACTCTAATAGAAGCGCACCCCCGAGGGAGGTTGAAAAATAGAAGCGCATGCGATTCTATTAGAGAGAATACGGTAATTAATTATTTTTGAAGAGTGGATGTGTTATACGACACTAACAAGGGAGGGACCTTGACTGTGATCTGGAGGAAATTCGATGAATTTTTCAGGTATTCTTGTAGAGCGTGCCCAAGTTCCTGAGAAATTCATAAGGGATTTGGACACGATCTACAAGAGTAAGCGCAAAAAAAATTCATCGAAAAATCCCCAGGTCACAGTCAGGGTCCTAGGACAAGAAAAAATGTAAATATTTGTTAGTTTATGCATCGATAAATTTCCGAAAATGTTTTTCAAACAAAAAAGACTGTTATGATTCTCATGATAATTTTTTTTCCTCTTTGTTTTGACAGATAATGGTACTTATTTCATCTTTTATTGTTTTTCTTTGGTCTTTTATGAAAATATGGTTTTTTCCAAACACACTTTGTTATTGTCAGATTCAAATGCTGGCTTAAATCCTTGTTTTGTATAGAACCTTATTAAATTTTTATCATAGCTATTCACGTTCACTTGTATATTCTCTCCGTCTCTAGCTAGATAAAGATATTTTAGTAATTCAACGTACATTTCTTCATGATTTAGGCATGTTTTATCATGTATAATAATTTCTTCTACTACTAATGCGTATTCGGTTCTCTTGTACTTTAAATGAGCATAATTGTATTGAAATAAAAATTTTAGAAGTGGATTAAGTGAACGACAAACAACATAGTTATTTGAAAAGTAGTCCATGGTGCACGGAACTAAAATTTTTATTATTTATATTACAAAAATATTTACCAAAATTATTTTTAATTTAATAGCTTAACCAGTAAAACAGATGAATAGTCGTATAATAATAAAGAAAAGGGATACAGTCAAACCAGTCAAAAGTTATAGGCTGGAACGAACTTTTTCGGGTGGCGTATAACCGAGGTTTGACTGTATATCAGTAGTCTAGCAACCCCTTTTTGGCCGGGTAGCCATAGGAAGGGAAGAAATATACTGATTGTGATTTTTTTCTAAAGTCTTTATTCTGACTTGACTGTGATGTCTTTTTCAAATTTTTTTATCCGTTTTAAGACTCAGGTACTTGAATTATATATTTTTTTGATCCATAAATGTCACTACGGTTTTCTCATTATGATTATTTTTATAACCATATACAACAGAAAACTTTTAAGCTTTTTTTAGGTTTTCCTTTTTTTATAAATAAAATTATTTATAACCAAAAGGTAAAAGCCTAATCCTGGAAATAACTTTTTCCATTACAAGCAGAGTCCATACAAACCATGTATGTTCCACTGAAGAAACGAGACTTACGAAAATACACTACCGTATAACCTCTTTTAATCCCCCTCCCTCTAATAATCACCCCCCTCTAATAATTGCCCTCTCCGAAGGGTATTGAAAATAATCCCCTCCCTCTAATAATCCCCAATTTTGTCGGCGGCTACGCCATCTTATATTAGGACACTTATGGGTTGTATTCCTTGTTGAATGGTCTTGAAAGCAGCGCATCCAGCCAGCGTGATGGTTTGGGCGGGACATCAAATGGGAAAACTCCGCTGGTGTTCATCGATCAAGGCGTCCCGACCCAATTTTTTTTCTCTGACTTTGCGAAGAACTTCTGGCCTAAAGCACGCTATTTTGTCATCTTCTGAACCGTCCATTGATTTAGTGGGCGCACTAACTAAAGACGTAGATCTGCATAGATTGATAATGGCAAACAAAACCAACTTGTTTTCAACTTGTTTTCAGCCTTGGATGGAGACGATTACTTTGTAGAAAGTGATTAGCTTCCATTATTTTATCTGTGGTGAAATATAATAAAGGTTTTGATCTGCTAGGACTTAGGTTCAGGTGAATGCTGAGGGTATAGTTCAAGCGAGTGCTGGGGGTGTAGTAACTGGTGACAAATTTTTTTTTCGAAATTTTTATTTTTGGTCTCATTCGAAAGAGGAGACAATTATAAGTAAGTTTAATTTTTAGATCGTTAGTTTGTTTTGATCGGTACACTTAGGGCCTGAATGCCGAAATGTTTATTTTCATAGCCACATAATTTTTCAACTTGTCACAGCACTCTCACAGTAGCAGCACACGACGCAGATTTGAGCAGTCTCATGGTTGGTCGCATAACTGGCAAAAAGTGTACTATACTTCAGCACTCACAAATCAGGTGCCTGGAACGATGCTGATTTTTAGTAATGAAATCTTTTCGAAATATTCCGTTTGTAGCTCTTTCCTTCTTCGAATGGTATATTTCATTTCTTTCTCAGCTGCATATTTCCTGCATTTTGAATCATTTTTTGAGGAATGTCATCCCACTCTCGCACCAAAGAAGCTTTCAATGAAGGATGGAGTTTGTGGCTGGGAACAGGCCTTGATTCGAGTGTAAGGCCAGGCAAAGAAGTCCATGACGTTGAGGTCCGGAGAATTGGGAGGCCATTCAACAGTTGGACGAGTCCAGTGTGGTCCACTGTGATAGCGTCAGGAAAGTTCTCTGCGTCAGGAAAGTTCACACTCAACAATGGATCGCAGAGAACTTTCCTGACGCCATCACAGCCTGGCCTTACCTCGAATCCAAGGCCTGTTCCCAGCCACATAACTCTATCGCTTCATTGAAAGCTTCTTTGGTGCGAGAGTGGGATGACTTTCCTCAAAAAATGATTCAAAATGCAGGAAATATACAACACAAAGGGAAAGTGAATATACCATTCGAAAGAAGATGGAAAGAGCTACAAACCCATATGTTTGGAATATTTTTTCGAAACAGATTTCATTACTAAAAATCAGCACTAAATTCCGTTCCGAACTTATTTGTCACCAGTTACAAGTGAGTGCTGGGGGTATAGTACACTTTAGCCAAGATTATGCGATAACTTTATAACCATGAGAAAGTTTGCTCAAATCTGCGTCGATTGGTATATAATATGTGAGGGTCTTGTGATAAAGTTGAAAAATTTATGCTGAAGTATGAAAATAAACACATTTCAGGCATTCAACGAATTTCAAATTGGCCATATTTCGTGATCCAAATTTGGGGGCATTTTCGTGGGGTAGGTTTGTCGGCGTGTATACTCCGGTAGCGCCGAAACTTTTTATTATCATCCCTGCATTACCTTTTTTATATCTGAAAACGTTTACTTTTAAATTTTTTAGATATGATAATTATCATATTATTGGAGATCGTAGTTTCAGAATCATTTCCTAGTAAGCCCTCTGGAGGTTTCTCTATCTCTACTTGCTTTTCTGAATTGAACTGCTGAAAAACTCCAAATTGATTTTCTCTTAGTGTATCTCCTTCGATGTAATTCTCATACACATATTTCTTTATTTCCGATCCAAACATTTTTCCTTCTGGCATTTGAAGTTGAAACCAAATATATTCATCTCTTAAATCTGTACATTTGATGGTGACGCTGGGCATAGCTGAAAAAATATATACTTGCTTGAGCAAAAAACATAATATTCAGGAGAACTTGTAAAAATTTGTTCAGTGAACCCCACTTGGCGTAGTTTGATGGGTTAGAAAAAGATGGACGCACTCACTCCAGAGTCACTTCGAGTGATTTGTGTCTAAGGTATGTGGTGTGCATCTCAACTCCAAGCCCCCTATGCAAATGTTCTAGCGATTGAGAATAAATTCAGAGCTCTGCCGAAAAAAAACAATAAAGGGCAATTGTTTTATCTGTCTTTTCTATAAACAAGAGTCAAACAAGGTCGAAATCATGAAAACGTTAGAGAAAAAAAGGGTCAAAACAATTAGTTTCATATAAACAAGTCGAAATTTTGTAAGGCTTAGTAAGAAAATGTCTGGCAACTAGTTTTT